>CBVK0102154156.1:0-19371 GCA_900067695.1 Picea abies
GTGATGGCTTGGGGGACTATCTCCCAAACCGAAATGTGGCCCTAGGGGAAGGTATAGTCAGGAACAGGGGTAGCTAGGGAGTTCTTAAGGGATTCTTGAGGAGGAGCTATGCGACTAGTGGGACATTAGATAGTAATGAAGCCTTTGTGGGAGGAAGGATATCTCTAGTTTTTGTTCCATTGGATGAGATGACACATACTTGTGCTGAGGGATGTATGAGCGGAGGTGATCCATGGTATGTCCCTAGCAAGGATGGGTCTTTGAAAATTCTGGGACCCATATCAATGAGTGGGTAGGTCTCAGGATTAGTGTGAATGAGAGGTAAGATGTTATCGATGTTGGAGGAAGGGTTGGGCTCGTAATGTGACACTTGGTTAATAGTGACGATCTTCCCGTTGTAAGGGAACATCATTGTGTGAAACACAGAAGAGGCCACAACTTTCATCGCATACATGTAGCTACATCCGAACAAGATGTTGTAATCGAGCGGAGCGTCAATAACGTCAATGTCGATGAGGATAGTTTTTCCCCTGAGTTCAACGGGGACATTTTGGAAGAGTCCCTCGGGAGAGGAGGGTCGTCCATCGTAATCCCTCAGAGTAATGGAGGATGGTATGAGCTCAGGAGATCCAAGTTTCTGCCAGACGGTTTTGGACATGATGCATGTGGATGCACCTTCATCTATAATGCAACGGTGAACTGTGATGTTCCGGATTTTAACCGGTATTTGGAAAGCAACCAAAGTGGGGAGACGAGGTTCCCCACTATCGAGATCAAAGGTGATGATTCGAGTATCAGCAGGGTCGACTGCCCCCAGAGAAGAAAGTAATGAATTCTGTTGAGTAGGACAGGTTTGAAGAACTTCTAAGACTGACATGGCAGCGGGGGATTGTGCCAAGTCATCGACCAGACTATAATTGTGGGCCTCCCTAGCCTGAGGGTTGGTGAAATTCCGTTATAATGGGATGAGAGGATTACAAAGGGGTGGCTTAGTAGTGCACCCCTTTTGTCACCTAAATGAGCAAAATAAGAATGCTTACAAGCCCAGTTGGGTTAGCTAGGCAAGACAACAGTGAAAGAAAGAGTTAGAAATATCAAACATAAGAAGTAAAGAAAGAAGTAAGCTAAGAACAATAAAAGAAACTAAACTAGAGCGCATAAGAACATTAAAATCGAAAATAAACAACACTCATGCCACCAATGGATAGGATTGTATTAGTGGGAAAACACCAAAGAGAAAGGGAGATATATGGGTCCCCTCTTCCTCCAAGGGAGGGCTCTTGGGCCACCAAATATTGATCTCTTATTACAAGTAGCAAGCTAGAAATGAAATGGTGAAGAGAACCCAAAGCACATTCACTCAAGAGGTGATATGAATGGCTAAATGAAATGGTGCTTGTATACTCTTGATGAGAAAAAAGGATTCTCCAAGAGAATATAAGTAGCATAACAATACAAATGAATTCCTTGGAAATATAGTGGACCCGTGGCCTCCTTTTATAGCATAACTTTGAGGCATTATGCAACCAGTTCTTAGTGTGAACAAGGGGCCCTTTAGGGCACCCTTAGGTCTTTGACCAGCCCCCCAGTCAGATTCAGCTGAGATTTGGGTATCAAATCGACTTGGAAGCTGAACCAGAAGTGGGTGGAAGGCCGACCAATATCATAAATGCATCGTTCTGAGGGGTGCGTGGTTTTTTGCGTCCACAGTCGCGCATCATGCACATGTGCGCTTTTCTTTCGTTTCTGGATGGCACATGTGCGCGTGCTCCTTGTGTAGTATTAGCGCATACTGATTTTATAACTGATTGTATAATTTTAGACTTTTTGGAAATGCATTTTTGGTCCATGAGTGAACTAATGGGTGTTTTCAAGAAGTTGGATTCCTGTAATCATTTGCGGACAAAATTCTAGTGATAACAAAAGTATTTCAGAATATTCCTAGCTTTGAGATGCAAGAGAAACCCCCACAACCTATTGTTTATACTAAGATGGCGCAAGTCCCTGCTTCACCCCCTGTACCCAGAAACCCTATAGTCATATCAAGATTGTTAGCACTAGAAGTCACCTATGGATTTCAGCAGAGGTAAGCATGATACCCATCAGTTTGTATGTCACAATGAATAGATTTAAAGGCGGTATAATGGATGCAGACTCAGGATGGTATCATTCTAACTCAAAAAACTAGGTTGGAAAGCACAATCAGGTGAGGTCTTAGTTTAACTTCAGACAATAAGTTGTAGTAAGGGTGTGTAGAAGGAAGACTTCAGTGAGAAAATGTAAAGATTTGTCGAGTACATCAAGTCTTTCGACAACCCAAGGAGGAACGATTCAAACACAAGAACTTCTCAAATTTAAATGTCAAAGAAACTGAAAGGAACTATGACAACACTATAATCAAACTTTCATTATAATGTAGACACAATAATTCAAGTGAATCAGTCAATCATGAATTCTTTCATCATCGGAGGGAAGCAAGAGTGAGTAAGAAAGTTGACTGTTATTAAACAAGAACTCTCAAATGCATATACGTAACCAGATATTTAATTAAAACTTTACAATTCAGGAGCATTGCTCTACCATCAACCCTTACAAAATATCAAAATGACCCCTATATACTCATATCAATCCACCACTGACAGCAAGAGATTCGATGTGCAATTACATTCAAGGTTTTATGTGTGCAGGCTCTCTTTGTAGACGGTGCACGCAGTCTTTTGTTAGACATTGGCTCAGATCAGCATGGCTCTTGTAGGGAACCTATCCACAGGGGTACCATGGGATGACTGCTCCAAACCCTCCACGTCTTCCATTTATGGATTGAGCTAAGGTTTCAACCACCCAACCCAACTTTCATTAACTGCTTTCTTCCATGGAGCGTGGCCGAGACTAAATGCACAGGGGATGACCATGTGCCTGCTCTCCAAGACTCGGAAGCTAGCTTCCTTTCCTATGGCCCCTTTCTCAATGTAACCCAGGGCCACGACCCTACGTTAATCTCACAAGACATCCCGACATTTCACATTTCAAGGGCTTTCATATGGCTCACCTTCTGATTTCTCGATCCCCGAAACCACGAAATCTCTTATCTGACCGATGGTCAGATATGCTCCACAATCAACGGTTGTGATGCTTTTCCAAGACCCTGAATTAGTCCTCTATACGCGATTAGGGCCAGCTACTTCTCCTAAACCATTTTTTCACATGACCATGGTTAGCGACCTAGTGCCTATCTCCAAAGGTGTTTTAGGACTTCAGCTATCGAGGATTCCCACATGCTAAGCTTCAGAATTCCCGACATGCGATTTTACGAAATCACCCACCCAGATCAACGGTTGGATCTGCCTTAAAATTGACGGCCAGGATGATTCCTCGAAGGCCCCAAGTTGCCATCTCTACATGATGGATGCCAACCTTCTTTCTTGGACCCGTTCGCCACAAGACCAGGGGCTATGACCATGGGCCCAAACTTCCCAAGGCATTTCGGGACTTCACTTACCAAGAGTTTCCATACTACTGACTTTAGATTTCCCAATCTATGAAACTACAAAATCATCGATCAGGTGTCATGTGCTCCACTAGTTTGAACGGCCTAGATATATTCTACGACTCGAGACAATTGCTTGTGGCTCATTTCAAAACCCCTGAAACCCAATTCTGTGAAATCGTTTAATCCACTGCCACCTGTCCCCTTCAAGATCAACAGCTCATGTTGATTTCAGGTTTCACATTTTGCAAGGTCTGATGATTTTTCTCCTTGACTGCTTCAATCCGCGAAATCATGAAATACTTAATTGTGTGCCACGTGTCCTGTTGAGAAGGATGGCTCATATCATTTCATGAATCCTCGTAACTCTGCCCTTTGACCTTTCTGACTCGTGAAATTGCGACTTTGCCCAACGTTATTCCTCATGCAACTCTGTGATCGCGATCACCCGATGGTCATCGATCTGATCTGATTGAAGGATCTTTGTCATTGAAGGGTGATCTTGCTTGCTTACTTGATTTGAATCCATATTAAAAGTTTCAAGTGTTGCGCTTGGTGCTGACGATTGCGGCCTGTGTTGATCACTTGAATGACTGGCTAAGGGCTTGGGAAAACAAAAGGATCAACAACAAAGGTGAAAAGAGAGAGAGAGAATATAGACTTAGGGAAAACAGAAAGGCTTGGGGCCAATACTTCTCAGGCAAGCTGACAGGGAAAATCAAGTCGATTAAATGGATCGAGGCAAACAACAAAAAAACTACAAGTGAAAGGAAAACCTACAATCGGGTCTGCAAAAGGAGGAAAAACAGGCAAAAATTACAGACCTAGGTAGAAACCATAGCTCACAAGACCTTGACAAGTTTATGTGATAACATTAGGCTCCATGGGGGATGGCATGCTCCCTGTGAGCTTCCAAGAACAAGAAGTTCCAGTCGCCTTAAGCATTGGGCTATGGAGTCGAGCTCAAAACATACTGCTGAAAAATATAGGCTGATAAGTAAAATGAAAGAAAACATACAAGGGCTCCAAGGAGCTTATTTATGTACAATCCTAAACTAATCAGATTTTACATGATGCTAGGTGAAAGCAAACTTCCACCATAGCCATTCAAGTAACTCCCTAACTGGAAGCTCCTTTACTCTGTCAATGATCACTAGCAGATGATGCAACCATGACAGCAGAACGGTTACACCCTTCATCCCCTCTTCAAAGGATGAAGTTGAAATGAAATAGGGCGGCTCCAAGATATGAAGGAAATGCCACTCCATGTACTTGCTGATAGGCTCATAGAATGAGTGGCAGATCTTGGAAAATTTGTAACAGGCAGCCTCCTTTGCCACACCGCGGCCCACATATGGTTGAATGTCTCTGGTAGGCACAGGAGGGTGAACAGTTGATACCGTCTGACTGATCTCAAGTGATGGTTGCTCGCTAACAGGCTCTGAACAGAATATAAATTGCAACTCCTATTGCTCCTCTGGTTCATCTTCTTGTCTCTCCCAAGAGCCGGATTCATAATCGTCATAAATTGGACCCACAGGAAAACTCTGCTCTTCATCATGCTGCTCAGGGTCTTCTGCAGGCCTAGGATGGTTGGTTTCCTCCTGATGACTTTCTTTAACAAATAGAGGATAGGGCTATGTAATGTGTTCTTGGAAATCCTACATATCCAGCTTAGAATTTCATACGTAGCTGTCATATACAGGTTGGTTGCTCCTCAGGTGGGAAAACTGCGATGTGGGGCTCTGATGCTCCTCATCAAAATAATCACCAAAGATTTGTACAACAGGCACGTCAAGAGCAGAATGCGAGGCCTCTACAGTCATGAAATATTCAACACTATCATCATCAGTAGGGCTATCAAGAACATCTGCCTCAAGGACTGGAAACTCCTCAGTGCTTTCTTCAGACTCCAACATTTCTATGTCTGCAGCAAGTGATTTTACCATCTCCATCATCTTACCCATAGCATCTTCTTCCTCCTTGTGGTCCTCATCCTCATTACCTTCATTAGATGCAGCCATATTTTGATCATGGCCATCGTATCCCTCACAAAATCCATGACAAATCAACTCAAAGGGATAAAACTTCTGGCAATGAGTGTTGAAAGATGCGTGAAAATGTTCCAGGGAAGAGATGCTAGCAGGGGGTAAAGAATGATACCACTCACAAGCATCCCTGCTAACAAAAACAAGAACATATTCATTAATACATCTTCATGATGTATCTCCCATTGATGCATGAGTTCATGAAACTCTTTGAGATGTTGAGCAGGGTTGTCCTCTCTATGCTCTCTAAATATAGGAAGATAATCATTCCACTCATCTGGAGAAGGAACAACATTAGGAAAACCAGGAACAACAGAGAAATTAAAGGGAGCAAACCTCTAAGCCAGGATTCTTTCCATTCCGAACCAGTGGAGTCGCCAATCGATCCTTCAACCATGGAGTCATCAGGTGAATCATGTGCAGAATGAGTGTGTCTGGTCTTTGTTCGCCATCAAAGACCAACTCTGATCGTTGTGTTCTCCCGAGGGCTACTAGGAGTAGCTAGAAGGAGCCACATTAAAAAAGCGGAGCCGAGACAGTGGAGTCGCCACAGTGGAGTCGCCAGGAGCAAGCGCAATATTTAAAGGTTCTGATGTCTGACGCACCTTCAGAATCAGAAGTTGGTTGTCATTCTACCCAAGGAAAATCTTCAATCTCGTCCCCAACAACGGTGCCAGAAATGTTAGCACCGGAAGTCACCTCTGGATTACGGCAGAGGTAACCCTGATACCCATCATTTTGTATGTCACAATGAATAGATTTAAAGGAAGTCTAATGGACACAGAATTAGGATGGTATTTTTCTAACTCAGAAAACTGGGTTGGAAAGCACAAGCAGGTGAGGTCTTAGTTTAACTTCAGACAGTAAGTTGTAGTAAGGGTGAGTAGGAGGAATACTTCGATGAGAAAATGTAAAGATCTATCGAGGACATCAAGTCTTTCGACAACCCAAGGAGGAACGATTTAAACACAAGAACTTCTTGAATTTAAATGTCAAAGAAACTATGACAACACTATAATCAAACTTTCATTATAATGCAGACACAATAATTCAAGTGAATCAGTCAATCATGAATTCTTTCAGCATCGGAGGGAAGCAAGAGTGAGTAAGAAAGTTTATTGTTATTAAACAATAAGTCTCAAATGCATATATGTAACCAGATAACCAGATAGTTTATTAAAACTTTACAATTAAGGATCATTACTCTACCATCGACCCTTACAAAATATCAAAATGACCCCTATAAATCCGCCACTGACAGCAGGAGAGTCGTTGAGCAATTACATTCAAGGATTTGCGTGCGCAGGCTCTCTTTGCATACGGTGCACACAGTATTTTGTCAGACACTGGCTCAGATCGACATGGGTCTCGCAGGGAACCTTCCCACAGGGGTACCACAGGCTGACTGCTCCAGACCCTCCACGCCTTCCATTTATGGATTGAGTTGAGGTTTCAACCACCCAACCCAACTTTCATTAACTGCTTTCTTCCATGGAGGGTGGCCGAGACTAAATGCACAGGGGACGACCACATGCCTGCTCTCTAAGACTCGAAAGATAACTTCCTTTCCTCTGGCCCCTTTCTCAATGTAACCCAGGGCCACGACCCTATGTTAATCTCACAAGACATCCCGACATTTCACATTTCAAGGGATTTCATATAGCTCACCTTCGGATTTCTCGATCCCCAAAACCGTGAAATCTCTTATTTGATTGACGGTAAGATCTGCTCCATAATCAATGGTTGCGATGCTTTTCTAGGACCCTGGATTAGTCCTCTATACGCGACTGGGGCCAGCTGTTTCTCCTAAACCCTTTTTTCACATGACCATAGGTCGCGACCCAGCGCCTATCTCCAAAGGCGTTTCGGGACTTCGACTATCAAGGATTCCCACATGCCAAGCTTCAGAATTCCCAACATGTGATTTTACGAAATCTCCCACCCAGATCGATGGTTGGATCTGCCTTAAAATTGACAGCCATGATGATTCCTCGAAGGCCCCAAGTCACTAGCTCTACACGATGGGTGTCAACCTTCTTTCTTGGACCTATTCGCCACAAGACCAGGGGCTATGACCATGGGCCCGAACTTCCCAAGGTGTTTCAGGACTTCTCTTATCGGGAGTTTCCATACTACTGACTTCGGATTTCTCGATCCGTGAAACTACAAAATCTTCGATCAGGTGCCACGTGCTCCACTAGTTTGAATGGCCCAGATCTATTTCGTGACTCGCAACAATTGCTTGTGGCTCATTTCAAAACCCCTGAAATCCAATTCTGCGAAACTGTTTAATCCACTGCCACCTGTCCCCTTCAAGATCAACGGCTCATGTTGATTTCAGTTTCGCATTTCGCGAGGTTTGATGATTTTTCTCCTTGACTGCTTCGATCCGCGAAATTATGAAATACTTAATTGTGTGCCATGCATCCTGCTGAGAAGGAAGACTCAGATCATTTCACGATTTCGCTTTTCGCGAATCCTCGTAACTCTGTCCTTTGACCTTTCTGACTTGCAAAATCGCGACTCTGCCCGACGCTACTCCTCGTGCAAATCTATGATCGTGATCACCCGATGGTCGTCGATCTGATCTGCTTGAAGGATCTTTGTCGTTGAAGGGTGATCCTACTTGCTTACTTGATTTGAATCCATATTAAAATCTTCAAGTGTTGCGCTTGGTAACGACAAATGTGGCCTGTGTTGATCACTTGAATGACTGGCTAAGGGCTTGGGAAAACAAAAGGATCAACAACAAAGGAGAAAAGAGAGAGAGAGAGAGAAGATCAACTTAGAGAAAATAGAAAGGCTTGGGGCCGAGACTTCTCAGGCAAGATGACAGGGAAAATCAATTCGATCAAACGGATGGAGGCAAACAACAGAAAAACTACAAGTGAAAGGAAAACCTATGATTAGGTCTGCAAAAGGAGGAAAACATGCAAATATTACAGACCTAGGTAGAAACCATATCTCACAAGACCTTGACAAGTTTATGTGATAACAAAGACAACTTGAGCAACCTCAAAACGTAGGTGACCTTTGGTTTCAATTATTCTCTGACATTCTGGGGAATTATCAACTAACAGAAAAGTTGTGCAATGTGTTATACCTAATTTTAGGGAACAAAGAACTCCTAGAAGCAAGAATAAGTGCCAATCTTTCTGAGAAGAGTACTCAGAGAGTGCAACAAAGAAAAGTATAAACTGGAAAAGAATTCCAACTAGTGTCCCAGTTAGATGAATTTGAGATCAAGGACGTCATGTTGGATCTAGGATTCGATGTGAACATTCTGCCTAAGAAGACTTGGGAAGCCTTAGGAAACCCTAGGTTGACATATTCCCCAATTCAATTAAGAATGGTTTTTAAGAATGGAAAACCAATATTGTATCTTCCCCATTGGAAAATTAGAGGATTGGTAATAGATGTTGCAGGAGTAAAGAGAGTGGTTGACTTTGAAGTCATTGAGATCATGGGAGATAAGGACCCTTACCCTGCACTACTTGGCATCGATTGGGCCTATGACAATTATGTAGTCATCGACTTAAAGAAATACACCATGACCTTTGAGGCTAATGGAATCAAGGTAGTTCAACCTTTGGATCCATATGTAGGACCCAGGTATACAAAGCTAACAGACAATAATATGGAGGGAGAAGACTTGGACCAATTGTACACCGTAACAGCAGGAGAAAGAGATGATTACATAAATCCTATTGTTGATGGATCAGTAAGTTGGAGAAGCATACAGTCAACAGATGAAGATTCAAAACTGGCTTTTGACAGTTGGCAACAAGGTTTGTACGAAAGATTCTCAAGAAGATGCGCAACTGTCAGAGTAACCAGATGGGTTGAGACCGAAGTTAGAGAACACCCAGTATACAATGGCGCCTCAGGACTAGACAATTTTATTATCAACATGGAGGAAAAGGTAGTAGAAGATCAAAGAATCTCGGTACTAGATGTAGCTTTTTAGAAAACCCCTACCAAATGGTGGGCTAATCATAAAGCCTTACTCAGAACCTGGGACGAGGTGAAGAAAGCTATCAAGTATAGGTTCTATAATAAAGAGCAGTTGGAATCAGAGTTGCAGACGGATCTCCAAGTTGCGCAAATGTTCAGTGGAAAATCGGATCCTAGAATGCATATTGAATAGTGTGTGACACAGTGGCAAGTTGCAGGAATACCATCTCACTTCTGGGTTCAGGTATTTCCCCACTCTCTAGGTCCAATCCTGAAATATTAGTTCATATATGAGGAAACCAGAAGACAGACCAGGGACTGGCCAACACTGGTAGCTCATTTTTGCAAGAACTTCTCATTTATAAGTAAGTACTCTGAGCTTGAAGTAATCCTACAAAACATTAAAGAATTTCTTTTTACAGATAATGGTAATCAGAAATCAAACTTAGTGGTATGTGCTAAACATAGCCAAGAACATCAAACCAACCTTCACCTGGCCTCAACTGAGAAACCTATAGAATGCTACCATATTAGCAAAGATTTAAAAATCCTAGATGACTTAGGGGAATTGAGAAACCTAGCCATCAAAGAGAAAGAGGGGAGCAAATAAATCCAAAACACCATACCCAGCCAGACTGATAGCTCCTATAATCACCCATTAAAATTAAACAAAATCAATCTAGGGACCACCGAGCAACCCAAGATAGCTTTGGTGGGAGACTACTGGGACGAGAAAACCAGTAAAGAAATACAAAGTTTGCTTTGGGAACATGAGGATTTGTTCCCAAATACTTTTTCAGAGTTAAAGGGAATCAAAGGAGGTATGGGAGAAATGAAAATTGAATTGAAACCAGGATCCAAGCCTGTTAGACATAGACCATACTGTCTTAACCCTAGAGTAAAAGAGAAGGTTAAGAAGGAGATAGGTAAGATATTGGAAGTAGGACTCATCATTGCAGTAGAAGAAGCAGAATGGGTCAGCCCAATAGTTATTCAAAGAAAGAAAGGAACAGAGGATATTAGAGTCTATGTAGACTACAGAAGCCTCAACTCTGCCTGTGTGCATGACCCTTTCCCAACACCCTTTACTGATGAAGTGTTAGAACAGGTTGTGTGGAAGGAAGCATACTCATTCATGGATGGATTTTCAGAATATCACCAAGTTAGGATCGCCGAAGAGGACAAAAGGAAGACCACTTTCATAACAGAATGGGGATCTTTTGCATACAATGTGATGCCATTTGGTTTTAAAAATGCCCCTACAGTTTTTTCTAGGATTGTAATAGCTGATTTTAGAGAGTTCATTCACAAATTTATAGAAGTCTATATGTATGATTGGACAATATATAGCCTACTCAAGGAACATGTAGCGCTGCTATGGATAATGTTTGACAGATGCAGAGAATTATATATCATTTTCAGGATTAACTACGTAGTGTAAGTCATTAATCTATGACCCATATCCATGAGTATTAGTCGCAACTGACCAATAATTCTCATTATTTGAATAGTCCACTTAGCACTCATTGCATTAGGTGATGCTCACAAGGGTGAAGAAATGGGATTGCAACCAACAAAATGAATCGCATAGCATCAATCATCACTTCCGAGGCTTGCACCCATTAACCAGGACTTCCTAGGTGGTCACCCATCCCAAGATGCCTTTGGCTCAAGTGCACTTAACTGTGGAGTTTTCCCCACAATCAAGCTCACTTAGCTTGCTACCCCATTTGCAAAACCTTAACAAGTATTGTGCCTTATGAACTATCCAGTGAAGAAATTCAATCCCATTTCTTCACCCCTGTGAGAATCACCCGATACAATGAGTGCTAAGTGGACTATTCAAATCATGAGAATTATTGGTCATCTACGACTAATACTCATGGATATGGGTCATAAATTGATGATTTACACTACACAGTTAATTCCAAAAATGATATCTAAGACCCTTATATAAGAAGTTCTCCATGTTCTCTCCCCCCTTGTCTCTTCCTTTGTGTGGTATTTTGACCTTCTCCAATTATTTATGGTAGTTTAACTACCTTTGTTTTGTTAATCTTTAGTTAACTTAACATATAAGTTGAGACAAGTAAATAAATAAGGGTCAAATTTTATAATAATAACTAATAGGTGGGACCCATTAAATTTTTCTCTTTAGACTTTAAAAAATTAATATTACCTCCTTGTTAATCTATTATTCATACATTTAATAATATAACACCATGAAATATGCTCAAACATTCCTCTTGTAATTCTCATCCTCATATAAATGACCAAGTATTTCAGTTTTCAAAAAAATATGACTGCTTCCCAAAAAATAGAAATATACCCATGTTATCCAAAATAAAGTATAAATATATCTTTGTTGTCCAAAAATCCTTCCATCCAACCATGAATCATAAATAAAAAAAATTCATAGAAAATAACATCATTAAAAACCATATTTATTGTAAGAGGTTGACTGCCTCTTTTCACTGCTAGTTGCTTTTCTTGATCCCTCTGTTGACTTGTATTGTGCAAAAGCATTAGGCTGATTAGAGCCTTAGGGTTGGATCTCACTGATGACATGGGAACAATCATTATTAAGGTGGGCATGAGAGGTCACGGATTTTGAGGAGTCGTTGGAAGACTTGGAGGGAATGCCCACTTTTTTCCCTTTATCTGTTTCTAGCTCGGGGATGGTAGTCTTGAGCCTCTTTCTTGCATGAGAGAACTAGATTGGTGAAGCAACATGATCAATTTGGGAATTTGGGTTAAATGGTGGTGGAGGAGGGGGAAATGGTAGTGATACTGTGAGACAACCATGATGATGCACAACAGGTTTGTGAACAACTTCTTGCCATCCATCATTGATGGGTGGCTCTGGCTGCATGGATACATGAGCGGAGACATAGGCACCAGAGAAGTTTTGATGAGTCCTAAAGGGAGGTATTTCAGGTCTGGGTTGAAAAATTCCTTGACCAACTAAAATGAATAACCCAGCTTGAAAAAGTTGATTTAACTCTTGTGGATCTGCGTCAAAGTGTATTGAAAACCATGGCCTCCTAATTTGTCTTTGCCAATTATTACCTCTTCCTTTATTGGCACCTCTTCCATTGTTGGCTTGGCTAAAAAAAATAAACTCATTCTAAAGCAAAATTTCATATCAGAATATGAATGGCATTTAACCATCCATTCATTAAACAGTCTACCTAAATAAAATCAAAATGTTGGCTCTATAATTTACAAACAAAAGATTATGTAATCCATCCATTAATAACAATTCGCCATGTTTCCAATTCAATTCACAATTGCATTAGAACAAGGAGTTATAGGGTCATTGGGAAAATGGGGGGCTTTATAATGAACGAAAATGATATCATGGACGGGAGCGAATAAATGGATATTGTTCAAGAAAAATGAAGACCTTTATTCTAATAAAATCAATACCATCCATATCATAATTTCTATTTTATGTCACCATTCAATCCTTTTCATCCTTTCCTCTTAAAAATGAAATTCATAATAATAGAACATGGAATAAATTAAATGTCATTGGGAAAATGGTGGGCATATAATGAGCAGAAAATGAAACTATGAACATGAATGAGACGACTATTGTTCCATATTATAAATTATCATTTACTCAATTTCATGATCAACATTAATATCCTCTACTGAAAACATTTTGGATTTACCATTATTCACCAAGCCAATTATTTCCATGCTAAAATGAAAAAACACCCAACTATCAAATTTCATTTGTGCCATATCCATTTTCTTTCAAACTTCAATATACAAGGTCTATGATATGGAAAATTTTAATCTTCCTAATATCAAACTCAAGGAAAATTCCATAACTGTCAAACTTCCATAAGTTTCATTATTTTAAACCATACATGTCTTTTAAAATGATAAAGCGTTATGTAGGAGACCGTCAAAAAAACATTTTTGGCTCAACTATAGTCATAATCAGAATATCTAAAGTTGACATGAAAGGCTGATAAGGGAATCATAAAGATACTTTAACTATGCATATAAAAATCTCACTACAACCCCAAAATTAATTGTTGGGAAATCAAATTGGGTTCAAAACCCCAATGTGAGCATTACAACCAATGTTTTATCAAACTAACATTAACTTTAAAATTCAATCAAGTTCCTTCATGGATGGATAACAAAGTAAGCCATGAATTTTTTGAGTCCGTTAATTAATTTTCCAGCAGTTAGGTCGGGACAATCAAACAATATTTTGAATCAGGGTTCAAATTTATTACTCGACCCATTTATATTAGATGGAGGAACAAGGCCTGGCGTAGAAAGAATAGGCATGAGGTTTGAAGTGTGGGGACTAAAAATAAGCCAACAAATAGCAAGAAAAATCACTTTCCATCACAATCTCTTTGCTTAAGAATATAAACTCTATGAAATTCCAAAATGACAACAAAATACAATGCACAGGCCTTCACACTTGTCCATAACTTTAAAAATAGTCGTAACAATAACATGAAAAAACCACAAATACTTCAAGGTATGGGCATTCTTGCTAAGGGTAATATATTTCTTACAAAACTCCGACTACATTTTTTTTTTTATAGAGAAAACCCTTAAAATTTTAATCACAAAATATGAGCTAAACCGAATACATTCACCCATAAAACCTTTGCCAACATCAACATCACAGTGATGCCAATGTTGCTCCAAGCGCAACACAACCATATATTTCAAAAGACCAAAATTCTAAACCATATTCCTATTTCAAATCACTTAAATACCAGAAAGGAAGGAAATCCAAATCGAAATGCATTTTTACAAGGAAAGAAGGCTCACAATTTCCTCATAAATTTCACTGTAATATTTGGAAAAAAAAAATACATTCTGCATGCAAAATCTAAGAGCCAACAAGTCAATTTTAAATAGAGTAGAGCCAAGACATTCTGTGAATGAAAGGCCAAAAGCAACATACCTATAAGAAACACTTAGAAACCACAAAGAATGGTCATGACTTCACCAAGGGGTTGAATAACTAAAAAATCTACTAACCAGAGTGCCTGAAACAAGTGCGTAAAGTATAGTGAAGGTGGCATCCTTGAGATAGGGTAAGAATGGTGTGCGGTAAATGCACATCGCTTCCCATCTTTCACATTGAATTCCATAAACCACAACCCATGGTGGAGTGCACTTGGCCTCCAAGGACTGATTTCAAACACACATCAGCCATAACATCAACCATCATATATCCAATTCCTACATAACATAACATAACATTTCCAATCTAAAAATTGAATCGGCCTCCCACATGGATCTCATAACTATTATATGACCATAAAATATGTAGCACCAAAATAAACATGTCCCACATACTTTGCTAGTGGAGGATCACCATACCATATAATAATCGATTTCCCATATATATAACATATATACCATAAGATTGCATGTGGCTTCTACTTAGAGTTTGAATAATATATCAAAGTCTAGGTGTAGCAATAGTAAACTAAAATGTCTAATGAAATAAACATTTTCTCCCTTTAAAAACAAATTGCTAACACACCTAACATCCTTTTTTTTTTTAAAACAAACCTAGATTAGGGCCTTCTCTCCTTTATGCCCAACTGTAAACCTTCTCTTGCAATGTAACCATGAGCTAGGATTTATATAGCTTGAAAATGTTAACAAGAGGGATCGCTTCATTTTCTTGTTATTATATTTTCTTCTTTTCTAAGGGGTCCCACCTATTAGTTATTATAAAATATATTTAAGTAATAATGCATTGCAACTCATTTTCAGGTAGGGACTTCATGTTTCTCTTTTGGTGTCAACAAATTGATGACTCCACAGGGAAATATGCTTTCAGTAGATTTAGAACTCGGAATTTTTGGTTCCGATAATGTCAGTAGAAATATGTGATCAAAATTGTTTAGAAAATTGTTATACAATAGGGGGGAAATAGTGGACTTTAGGGATTCATGGAATGGGACTTCATGGAGCAACTTATGGAAAGTGAGATGTACGAGGGGATTTGGTCCTATATGCATACAAAAAATCATAACTGAAAATGCTTTTAAGTTTTAATGAGAATGCTTCTAATATGCTCTTGAATATCATAATGGAGGGAAGAAAGGGATAGTAGAATAAGGGAAGAAATAAAAACCAAATATGCTACAACAATGTTGAAAGAAAAAATCTATTCCATCAGTGTTTCGAAAGGTTGATATCATAACAGTTGTGTATTATCTTATTCTTATTGATCAACAATAAATACATAAATGACTTAACTATGGAAAAATTGATCCAGACCTTCATTTCGACAAAAGATTATTCAATCAAGATAGAACAAAAAAAGCGAAAGACAAAACTAAATAAACTAAAAACCCAATTTAGCCTTCCCCTTTTTTTATTATTTATGTAGAAAAGGAAGGGAAAAACATTCTTGGATTCAGGTAGGATGAAATTTTGCATAGAGAAACACATCATCTATTTTAGATGGATGATTAACAACTTCAAAGATGATGCATGAAGAATGTTGATCAGCCTGCCAACCAACAAATGCATGTGGCAAGGGTAATGGACCTGTCAAGATCTAGGAAAAGTGATTACCATCTTGTAGGACTTGCCAACCAACAAGACAAGATTTAGGCTTGATATTGGAAACATGAGCATGAGCAGTAACATTTGAATGATGGTTAGAAGTTTTGATGTTGAGGATGGAGTTAATGGGATATTTAAGCATCATAAGGTCATCATTTACAATCTCTTGATCAGGAAAAGAACTACCATGCACTGAGGGAGAAAATAAAGGATTTAAATGCATAGTAATCCCTTTAAATTTATCATCATCAAAAGAAATCATGCATCAATGGAGATATGTATATCGTCATTAAATTACTCGGCCTCTTTGAATTGAAACAATGGGTTTGTGAAAGAATTATGAAATGTAAAATATTGATTATCCTTATGGGAATTTTCAGAAGGAGATTCGACATATGAATCTATATCTCCCCTTGAATCCGCTCTTTCATTTTCTTCAGAATGGTCATGAGAAATATGAGGGATAGTGCTATTCAAATCAAGAGAATCCCCCCTACCAGATTTATCCTAGAAGAGTACTTCATTGGACACAAGTTGATCCTGAGTAGGATATATGTCAAAAGGTCCTTTTTAAATGGAAAGACATCAAACAAATATTCGTCATAAGTAGGGTAGGATGATCACAGTAAGAATCATCACAAAATTCTACTGACAAAGCAATACTAGACGTATGATTGTCTTCTTGAGAAGTTAAGAAGAGATGATGATTCGTGTGATATTCATGTTTACATTTTAAGAATGATCCATAGGTTAAATATTCATGATGGACACTAAAAAGGTTACATCGAGGCAGATCATGAATACATTCTAGAAGATATTCAAAATGATACAAGGTAGGTGGAGAAGGAAAATCAATAAAAAAAATTATGAAAATGCATTCTCCTGCAAAAATTGGATTGGGTGTTATACATCTAGACCAGTATCATGCTTTACCATGAAGGGAAAGTGGAAATTTTTTTACATAAGTATGTATATGATAAACCCCAATAGATTGATATAAGGTAAGGAAATCATTAATATGGTTCTAAGAAGATTCCCATGATTTACCCTCAAAAAGAGGACAACTAACCATAGATAATTTCACATTCAATATCAAATTAGATTTATACATGAACACACAAGCTAGGATTCAATGAATTCAAAAAAATAGATAAAATATATATATATAAGCAAAAATATTAACAGTAAATACAAAATTACAAAATATTAAAATATAAGAAACCAAGGAAATATGGATAATGAGTTTTTTTTATTTTGGTTCCTGATGCAGGCGCGCTTCGCAGGGCACGTCCGCTTACAGGATCTTCTCTTTATCACGGCCCGAAGAACTACAATGTCCTTCTATTTCCCTATCAGGAAGTCTGCACCCACAAAACTCTTCATGCGATCCCCTCTCTTTACTTATCAGGGAATCGGACTTCACGATTTCACGAATCCAAAGGTCAAGCGTCCGGTCCTCTCAAATCCCCGAAACCCGATACGAGTCAACGTTGACCTTTCTCCTTTCGGGACTTTCCCTATCGTGGGTTCGCCACTCGTGATATCAAGCAACTCGTTTCACTGAACCCCGAATCTTGATGTGCCAATACTCTGATGCACACGCAGGTTGACTTTTCAATGTCCCATCACCTCTGTCGAGATTTCAGACTTCGCGGGATCACAAATCCTAATGCCAATGTTTCGGGACTTTACTTTCCCTGAACTCTAATAACTTGTGCCACCTGTCCTTCACTAATTCCGTTGTGGCCCACGCTATCCTTTAACTGTCGGGATATCATGTTTCGCGATTCCAAGTTGCAAGAGTATCCTATCCTCAGGATCTCCGATACGTTGAACCCCAACTTCGTCATATCTTCTGACACACGTCCCAACTGATGGATGGTTCAGATTGAACCTCGGACTTCGCCAAATGCAAAGTCAAACCACTCACCTGTATGAACCCCGATGACTGAATCCCCTCGCTATTTTAGAACTCAAAAGGTCTCGGGTTCTTGTCTTCTGAATCTCTGATATACCGATGACTCCTCATTCCTGCCACCTGTCCCACCAAATGGACAGCTTCGAGCTTGTCGGGATTTCCACGATGGATTTACCTGATCTCTGGTCCACGGGATTTCTGATTTTCCGACCCCAACTCCTCGATATCCCCATGCCTCTCAGGTTTCTTACTCTAATCATGAGGGTTAAACTCTGTGCAACCCCTGTTAGATCGGACGGTTGACAGGTAACTGTTCAACGATCCAACAACTCATGACCCCTAGATCTTGGACTCCGAAAACGGTCGTAAACTCCTCGCTTATTTGGCAGATCCAACGGCTGACGGGATTTCGCTAATCCTCCCCACAAGATCCTGACCCTCGATCTCTTCCTCTTTGATGTTTTCTATTGGATGAACCCAGTATTCCTCTATGAAAACTGGTCCTCCTGCGCATAAATTTACAATGCCTGTTCAAACACTCCACAGCACAGACTCCCTATGCTTCTCTTCGACGAACCTGAAAATCTTGTTCTTCCTGAGCTTCACACAATTCTGATTCTTCAAGAAGACCCTTGCGCGCACTCCTTGCGGCAATCCTCAAACACTTCCAAGTGTTGAGTTCTTTTGACTCTGCGCACACCTGCAGCAGCAGTCCTTCAACACTCCACTCAGATTCACAACTGAGACTTTCCTTAGCCTGTGCACTCCTTGCACGGATCCTATAACCCAATTTCACTTCTGGGTGAACGAGAAAAAGAGTTAAACTATCTGAGCCTTCTGTCAACGCACTCCTTGCGGACGACTTCAACTGCACTCCTTGCAGGAATCCTTGCTCAGATAGAGAAACAATTGAAACTCATTCCACTTCCTCTCAGACTTCAATCTCAACACATGAAATCATATACACAGCATAACAACAAATGCATAACAGGAAGCAAACATCTATGAGCATATCAATCAACATACATACACAGAGAATAACACAACGCCATGAAATTGAATCAATTTCCTTCTATTAATTCAAGACCTGTACATGGGTGTTCTTACACAGCTCTCTGCATGCTCTTCTTCTCAATGCTCAGGATTATGTTACAATGCACAATGAGGGTGTCTATATCCCGTTTCCCTCTTTCCTTCTAAAACTGTCTAATCTAAAATTAAAATCCTATCTACCTGCATTAACTATATTAAATGTCATCTATCTACTAAGGACGAGAGAGTATGGCTCAATGTCCTGATTACATTTACAAGTGCACTTCATTAAATCTCCTCATTAATGTTCACGCAAGCTCCTCAGCAGACCGGAAGAGCACACGTCTGAACTCCAGTCACAA
>CBVK0102154159.1:0-11798 GCA_900067695.1 Picea abies
TTAATTAATAACCAGTTCGTTGGGTTCTGATATGATTTTTTGTAGTTACCTTATCCGCGCAGCCACTCTTTACCCTGTGATAGCCACCTCATGCATTTATGCATGGCATTTGGACCAACGCAACCTTCAACTTACCAGGACACCAACTGTCACTCATACATTAAGGTGGCATTTTATTTTTAATTCCTGATAGCTTTCTATTATGTCCTAGCAGGGAAATTTATGGATTTGTTAGCACTCTAAGGTGTTGAACCGAGTAGAGGTGAATTCTAGTGTCTCCTTGTCCTAAACACTTGACCCTGACACCTAAGTTACTACCTTTTTTTGATTAAACGCTAGGTGACTGACAGGTCATTTACCTGAACATAAAGCTACATCGATGATAGTCATTGGCAGTTTCCATCTCAATGTTAATAGTCAGATAGTGTTGATGGTTCGGTCATGAGCTTAGCTCACCCATTGAAGGATTGTTTTTTTTTTAAATATATATATATACAAAATACTATATTACAATACCTTGAAGGTGTGGAAAGTGAATGATAGGATGATACATTGCTCAAAATAGGAAGGTAGCGTTAATTCCCTTAACCTCTGCATTTAAAATGGTGTTCCTTGACCTCAACCTCTTTTATAATTTAGGCAACATTTGAAATTAGTCACCTACAGATTTTTAGATTTATAGTTATGATGAACAGCTAATGTAAAGTTTCCTTGCACCAGAAAGTAAACTTGTTTTCTATTTATTAATTAATCATGTCCAATTTCTTCTTTCATTTAAATAATAATATATTTTATTTTAAATTTTATCATTCTATTATGTCATGTGGTGAACCGATAATGTACATGAACTATCATAGTGTAGACCTTTATTGTTTATAGTGGATGAAGTGTATGATCATTATAGAAACTTTGTTTAGACATCCTCATATGTTTAGGAAATGGTTTAAGTTTCTAATGATTATTATATTAGAGCATTGAGGTACTTTTATTAATAATAATAAATTATTATTATTATTATTATTATTATTATTGTGGGATGAGGAATTTGTGTAAATATTGTTAAGAGGTACCTAATCTATTCTTTGGGATATGGATATTGATTTTTAAAAATAGAAAACTTATAACAAATAATAATATTGTAAGGTAAATTGACTTAGATGGTGCTCTGATGACACTGTAATTTAAAATTGCGCAAATGAATTTTTTTAAGGCTAATTTAGATTGTACCTTATTGATAATTTTATTTTAGACATGCTAATATGGGCTCGTGATAGATGACTAAACAGACTGTAACTATCTACTCGCTTGACTCAACGATTGATCGAGTTTTTGGGGCGAAGTCGTTTTGGCTTGCGCTTCTTGTTGAGGGTGTTGTGGTTTCTTTTAAATAATGTTGTACTTGGTCTGTGAACTTTATTGTGCTTAGTATGCTTGTGTCGGGCAAGATGTAGCCACCTCCTTGTTCCTTAGAACAGTCGGCAGCCCTGAGACCTTAAATGGTCAAAATCGATAAGAACCTGGGCTTGAGCGTTGCTTATGTGTCCTGGAGGTCCTAACTTTAGCAGGGTAGGACGGGCGAGTAGTCATTCATAATCTTGTTAGTTCGTTATGTTGTTGTTGCATGAGTTTCTTGCGTGGTGTTCGTCATTGTGTTGTGTTGTTGAGTAATGTCATGTTTACCTTCCTACACACACAACAAAAATAAAAATTAAAAAAAATTGCACTTGTTATGTGAGGTTTGATGTCGTGATGACGGGAGGGTTGTTACAATCAAATTACCTTCTACTTGACCATGATTTACCATTTTACAGTCAGCGATTTACCCTCATATTGGACTGCAAATTTTCCATGCTTTAGACTGTGAACTTACCATTCTAGACGACAAATGTATTTCATTATGATAGTATTATCAGTTTTTTTTTTTTTCTTTATTCATTGATTATATCTGCATTTTATTTTATGGTAGCGTTATCAGTTTTCCATTGATAGCGTTATTAGAAAACCCTTAAACAATTATCATTGTACCTAATGGATTTATAATAATAAGACCCATGGCAATAGGAAAATAGAATATTTCAGATTGTGTTCAACACATTCTAGATTTATTTTCAACCGATGTTTGGTCGGTATCTCCAGCATTTGGTTAAGCAACGAGTAATTCATATTATTGGATGTGTTTTCATTTTTTTTTGAACCACGATTGCCAACGAATCCTTTGTTGTTCAATTGTGTTTTAACATTCCTGTGACAGTGGATTTTTACCTTCAATGATAACAAATATTATCTGACTGCGATTTTGTGGATTGGAAGGACTGTGTTAATGTAATTGAAAGGATATGCCTACGTTTTACTTTATTTATTTATCTGCATTCCTTCTTATGTATCCCATCCCCTTTTGGCTACCACCATCATGTGTTGGGTATTTGACAGTTATATGCAATCATAGTATATTGCTAACACAGTTGCATACAGTAATTGACAATTATTTTGCGTTTTTATGTTGCTATCACCATGAGGTAATTAATAATTGATAGCTAATGTTAGATAGGCTTTGTTTTACTCCCAACGTTATGTAGTGTTATGGTTATGTCTTAAATAGATGCAAAACAAGATAGATTATTTGATATGGGTTGATTTACCTTTATTACACTCAACGATTACAGTGCCATTGCCATTTTGCACAGCCATATTTTCTTAAACGAGCATTATTGTTATTTCATAACACCCCATGCTCAGTGAAATGAGTAGCGTAAATGTTGTGGGGAGGGCAATGGATTTTTTTTTGTGCCCTAGTGGCATTTCATTTTTGTATTGGTGGATTTTTATTCACAACAATCCAGTATGAACTTTCATTTTTTTCTGGGATAATTGTAAAAAATTAATGGCAGTGAAAATACTTGATAGTGATTGATTGGACAATATTCTTGATGGTAGATGACATTGCAGGACAACTTAGACAGTTACTATAATTATTTCTGAACGACATTTTAGCATTAAGGAGTGGCTATAACTCTGCATGGATTAATGGGCAGCGATTCCTTGACTTCCTACAGCAAGATCTTGAACATTGACTAGGAATTGATAGCTAAACAGATAACCCTTGGATTGCATTCACCTTTTGCATTGATATTACATTATATGGTTACACCTTACCTTAAGAAGAATGTAATATATTCTTCGCATAACAATTTCTTAATTGGATTTTATCTACGATATATATAGGTTTACACTAATTTCTTGTATCATACATTGCACCCTGTGATTTCACTCATGGAATGACTAAGATATCTAGTAATAATTCTTCCTTTCGAATATTTAAATTGATAGCTATTTATTGGGTATGATAGCAAACCCCCATAGAAAATATATGATAACGATTGTAAATCAGAATAAAAATTTACCTGGCAAATTCTTACAGCCAATAATTACTTAACCAACAACGAATCAACACATTAACCTTCACGATGGAGATTACAATTTAACTTTTTTCCTAATTTGTTTTATACTTGTTAACCATGGAAAATTTAAACAACAAGTAACACATACCTTATAATAGCTATTAATTACTATTGAAAACATAGTATTAACTAATCTAAGGATTGGGATATTCAGTTCTGATTTTTAAAACCATTTAAACCCAATTTACTAGATGTTCTATGTTTCATATTTTGTTAGCTAAAGGACATTATCAATAATGCTTATAGTTAGGAAAAAGTAGTTAGACTAGAACTAATTAGTACTTAGAAATTTACTATTTGTCTCTGGTTAAAGGATAACAATTCCCTCTTTAGGAACACTTATCTGATATCGGCTTGGGAAATTAGTTACAATGATCTTTTTGTCTTAATATTAATCATTTAGAATGTACAGATTGATTTGTTGTGCAAGGAAATCATTGTGTTGTTGGAATGTCATAGTTGTCTCATTGACTTGTTGATTGGGTGTTGGGGTTAGTCATTAGGTGTTTAGTTATTTATTTTGATCTTCTAGCATGTGGTTTTAGTTGGTGTTGAGGGTCCATTTACGTTGTTGAGACACGGTTGATGTCACGCCTATCACCTAGAGATGGCATTATCCATGATGAGGGGATCATTGCACACCCTAAAGGATAGAAGTGACTGATAACTCGGTCGGAGTCTGTGCCTCCCAATGGGGGCGTTGTTCATTGTAGCAGTTTTTGGGACTTGGTTTTGTAACACCTTAAGGTGCTAGGTTTGCATAACGTATGGTTCTAGTTCTTGTTCGTCGAAGCCACTGTGTCGGGTTGTTGATGTTTTCCTTTGTCTTGTAGGTGTTGTGTTGTTGTGTCAGGTGGGTAGTCATTGCTTCCTTGATCCACGCATGTCTTGCCCTGTTGCTCAATGTGCCAGAGTGTAGATTCATTGTTGTCTGTTGCCTGATCTCAAGGCATTGTGTTCGTCGTCAGGTTGTGGTCAAATGTGTCGTCATTGCCTTTCTGCCAAAAAAGAAAAGGAAAAAAAATCTTTCTCTTTGATTCGCTTATAGTCGTAACGGTTGAGGGGTCTTTACATTGGTGGATTTACCAAGGTTATTTCTTCTAATATTAAGGAACCAAAATATATTTTAAATGGGCATGGGTAGTGGAGTTATGCATCACCCTATTATAATTGGGTTTAACATAAATAACATTTCTATTAATTTTCTCTTTTTTTTTCTTTCTTCATAATTTGTGTCAGTCAATGTTGGAGATATTAAGTCGTACTTGTCTTACGCTTAAATTTTCATGAATTTACAAAGGATAGATATTAAGGAGAGATGTCGACATGGGATTCTCCAAACATTCCTCACAAATGCTCTAGGCTCTCCCAATAAGGAAGAAGATGAACTCCTTCTTTGACTGAGACTCCGAGTGACCAACAACAATCTCGTCATAGGAGATTTTCAAATGAGTTTGTGAATAGATCAACTACAGAATGTGATCAAACAAGTTCTATGGATGCACCCTTCTTAGATAGGTTTCACATTGATATTCCTACACCTAATAATGTAGGGAATAACTCAGGATAAGAGAATATTTCTGGTAATTTTCTTTGATTTTGCTTATTTTTGTTGTATTTTTGTGTATTTAAATTTTTGTCAAGTTAAATATTATAATTACTTTCAAATGTGTGTGTAGAAAATGAGTTTAGAGAAAGGGACGACAATGAAAGAGAGAGTGGTTGTAACAAAGATTCTAATGTTGGTGCAGAGGGTGAAGGTGGATTTAGGAGGCCATGTTATCAAGAAATGAAAGATTACACTCCTATGTCCACCTATCCTTCGGATGTTGGTGATGAACTTCCCTGGAAAGGGATTACTGAAGCAATGACCCTTGAACAATACTCAAGTGTTAAAAGGAGGTTGGAAAATGATTTGGTGGTCTTGGAACTCCCTGAGGAGAGTAAACAAAGATTGCAAATTGTTTTACATTCATTACAAAACTTTATGGACGCATATCAAAAAATGGGGCCAACCACTGACAATTTTGTCAATCTAATGAGACAACGAAAGCTAGAGGTGATGGGCCCTGATAAATGGGAGGCAATAAAAAATAAAGTTTCAAAATAAGATGCAATTTCGATTTTCAATTTCAATATGGGCCAAAGCGGAAGATGTTGAAGGTGCAATATTTTAAGCATCCCGACATTGCAGGACATCTATATAACAGATTTTTTGTGGAAAATGGGAAATTGTCGTGGAATGATGAGGTTCCACACTATTTTGCAAGACACTTTAATGCAAATTTTTTTTTGCACATGCACCCTGATTATACTAGTATACCATTCAATTATTATGGTATTGGTAAAGGACAGACATATGATCGCAAAGGGGCATATCGAAATGCGACATTGCCAAGGCCTCCACAACCTTTAGTACCTCGCCCAACAAGAGAAATTGCTTCACATTCATAGTTGTGAGATATATCAAAGGTTGGAAAAGAATCTAAGAATGCAATCGGGGAAAATTTGGAAGCGATTTGTTATGGTGTTGATGTTGGCATGAACTGTGAGCAAGTGGAAGCCAATTCCCGGGCCATATTTGTTTATAAAAATAATACGAAATTAGATACCATGTCAATATAAGATGTTAAGGAGTATGAAAAAAATTTCATGATGGTTGGAAGAAGATCATTCAGAATGATGACCCGAATAACAGATTGGTATGTGTTCTAGCTAGTAATTTTTTGACGCATTTTAGGATAGTTTATTTCTAATTCTAAATTTAGATATGATTGTATCTATAGAAATAATCGAGTTGTTAATGTCATTAATTACAGTTTGAAGATATGTTAAATGAATATCCAGTAAATAGGGGACTTGATTCCACAAGTTTAAATTTGGATGGGTTGAATCATGTATGTGTTTTCTAATATCCACAGATATGCACTTTAGTTGTTCAATCTCCAATCTTTTGAATAAGAGATCAACAACATTTATAATTTTGTATAAATGTGAACACATTGAATCCTAGATTTAGTTCTTAGTTGTGTTGTTCACAGATCCCTATTCCATCTCCTACTACTTAGGGAGGCTTGTCTCAATTCTCATTGGGAGAGTTTGAAGATGTTGGGAGTTCACATGTATCATTTAATGTGTTAAAATCATTTAAATTTAATGTGTTATAATCATTTAAATTTAGTTTTTGAATTTTCAAATTTGAAATGTGTTATATAGGGTTATGTGGAGAAGAGAGTACCTGAGAACCGAAGGAAGCACCCATATTTGGGAAGGATGTGTCCATTCAGGATGATTCATAAATGTATGTTTTGACTTTTATCAAATTTTTGTTTTCTAGAATTTTTAGTTTAGCCAAGTTTTTATTCAACGCTTTGATCAATTATTTTGAAATACATAAAACCCCTATATAAGATTATCGTTGTCTTAAATGGTGTACATTCAAAATTATTTAAGTTTATATCATGATGAAGACCTAATTTTGAACTTGAACATTTGATTATTTGAGAACAGACTTTATCCCACATCAGAAAAGGGAAAGTTTCTAAATTTTCTTCGATTGAATTCCTTACTTTCTTGTCCAAGAATGACATAGTATGGACATTTGTGTTTTCTGCATACAATAAAATGAATTCATTCTTGTCAGGGTATTGTCAAATTCTTACTAACCACAAAAACCAACATTCAAGTAGATTTACAAATAAGCTATGCATATGTATATGTGAGCTAGTTCACACATATTGTATATGTGCGCTATCTCACACATAATTTCAAAGAGCATTTGATTATATGTAATATGAATACATCCCAAAGATGAAATATTTAAATGGTTTTTGAAGAATGACTTAATATACATGTGCGGATTTGTGTTTTCTTCATGTACATGAAATATTATATGAGAACACCTATTCCACCGCAGAAAGAGGAGATAAGTATTTTCTAAAAGAATGGTTTTTAAAATGGATATTTGTGAACTTTCATAGATATAAGTATTTTTTTGGAAGAATGACTTAATATGGAGATTTATGAGTCCTTTAATTTGAAAGGGCATTATGGAATTGATTATATGACCACTACAAAAGATGAGAAGTATTTTATTGTTGAGGAGATTAGTATTTTATTACTGAGTAAATAAGATCAAATAACATCACCTAGGATGATAATTTCACCTGAAGGATTTGAGACTTTATCCACAAGGAGAATTTCACCTGAAGGATTTAGGAATTTATCCACAGGGAGATAAGTATTTCGTTGGAAGAATGACTTAATATGGATATTTGTGAACTTTCTTCATATGTAGTTCTATATTTATTTTCAGATTATTATCTAACTCTAACTCTGAACACAATTTTTTTTTACCAAGAACACAATTTTTCTCTTTAAAATTTTTTAAGATTTTAGATAAGATTTTACAAATTGTTTAAATCATGTATTCTTAATGTGGAGAATAACTATCTTAAATCTGTTTAACTGTGGTTGGGTATGTTATTATTTTTTATTTTTATTTAATATTTAGTTAAAGTATATATGCTAATATGTGTTAATTTTTTTTATTATTATTGTTTTTTATTGTTACAGATGTCTAAATTATATTTGGTGGAAAATATGTTTACATTATATTTGGTGGGAAAGTGTATGTTGGAGGATGAGACTTAACTCTTTTGGTATGTATGTCAATTTTGTTTTAATGACAATTTTTGAATTCTGTTTTATTTCCCATGTCTGAATTGTAAATTTTTAATTTTTAATTTCTTTTTTTTTTGCAGGTTTGAATTGCAAGTATGAAGTGATGTATCTTAAAGTGATGGCTTAGACTCCAGAATTTTGGAGTTAAATGTCTTATTTTTTTTATCATCCTAAAATGGATGTGGAACCTATGTATTTGACAGTGTAAAGTCTGAATTGTTACACTGTCAAATACATATATTTGATATATTTGGCATTCAAAATATCAAGTTATTGTCTCATATTTGATTTCTCAAAAGGTTAATTTATGTTTTACAATATTGTTTTATATTGTTTTATAGGATTTGTTCAATGAGAGTTTCACTATGAAGCTTATAAGACTTTGTTCTTATTTTAGTAATATTGATTTTATTCTTTAAGCTAGCTATATAACATAAATATGGTTTTCATATTATAACGTTTTTCTTTATAGGACATTAATTTTGTGTTTTCTCCATTTCTCATTGCACCACTTTTTATGTTCCATAAATGGTAGACTTGTGGCATTTCCATTTCACCAATAGAGATCTCTATGAGATTAAAATGATGAGAGTCTCTATCTTTGCTATGTTAATGTTGAAACAAAATTGCTTTATTGTTAATCTGTTAAACATCATTACTAATGTAAGAATATCTTTGTTTTGGTTTGGTTCAAGACTTGGCTTGATATATTGTGGTGGTCTGACCAATGCTCAAAGGTGTCTGCACTAAGTTTATCGAAAAAAAGTGGCAAAGTTGTTAGTTTTGAACTAATGTTTTGTATATTCTCCTTTTTACAATGCATTAAATTAAACATCAAACTCTTAAATAATTTTCTATTATGTATTAATTTAAATTCTTCATTTTATGTTCACTCTAGACTGTTCAAAAACACGTGACAAAATTCAAAATATTTCATTGTGGAATGATAAAATTCAACATAAAGTTGAACTCTTGGGCCTATCCTACTATGTATTAATTTAAATGATTCATTTTATGTTCATTGTGGACTGTTCAAAAACACAGATAAAATTCAACATATTTCATTGTGGATTATTCTTGGGCCTATGGGGACTGATAAAATTCAACATATTTCATTGTGGACTGATAAAATTCAACATAAAGATGAACTCTTAGGCCTATCCTACCATTTATTAATTTAAATGCTTTATTTTATGTTCATTGTGGACTGTTGAAAAACACATGATAAAATTCAACATATTTCATTGTGGACTGATAAAATTCAACGTAAAGCTGAAATCTTGGGCCTATCCTACTATGTATTAATTTAAATGCTTCATTTTATGTTCACTATGGACTGTTCAAAAACACATAATAAAATTCAACATATTTCATTTTGGACTATTCTTGGGCCTATGGCGACTGATAAAATTCAACATATTTCATTATGGACTGATAAAATTCAACATACAGATGAACTCTTGGGCCTATCCTACTATGTATTAATTTAAATTCTTTCTTTTATGTTCACTGTGGACTATTCAAAAACACATGATAAAATTCAACATATTTCATTGTGGGATGATAAATTTCAACATAAAGCTGAACTCTTGGGCCTATCCTACTATGTATTAATTTAAATTCTTCCTTTTATGATCACTGTGGACTGTTCAAAAACACACGATAAAATTCAACATATTTCATTGTGGATTTTTCTTGGGCCTATGGGGACTAATAAAATTCAACATAAAGTTGAACTCTTGGGCCTATGGCGATTATTATTACTCATTTCCTAATTTTCCATAAAAACAAATTGATGGTTGTGGGAGATTCCAAGGTCACTATCAATTGGATAAATTACAAATCCAACCTGAACTTGATATATCTCAACAACTGGAAAGACAAGATCTAAATATTAAATAATAGATTTGAATCTATCAAATTTATGCACGTATATAGACAGTTCAACAAAGTAACAGACAAGATCAAAAGCTTAAATAATAGATTTGAATATATCAAATTTATGCATGTACATAGACAGTTCAATAAAGTATTAGACAGCCTCTCCGAAAAGGTACTCAAAGGAAATTCTGGTTGTCTCTTTTATGAAGAAATTGTTGATGGAACTGTTGTATCTACAAAAACAATTTACATTTTCTAGCTTGGATCTTTAGAGATGTCTCTTTTTTGAATAATTTTGTATATGACACTAGATGATTTTTTATAACTTTACTGCAATGTAAAAATGTGGAAGGAAGGAAAGACTACATATATTTTTTTATCATAACTTTATAGATCCATATGTAACAAAAAAATTCATTTGATTCTAATACAATAACAGTGAAACTATTCTTTTCGTGTGAAAAAAAAAGAAAGAACTAAGAAAATTAGAGAAACAATGGGTTATAAGACATAGAAAGAAAGAATCACTTGAACAAATGGAAGAATGAAGAAATCCACTATAAATATTACAAAGTAAGAGAGACACACACAAGGGGCTCTACACACATTTGAATTTGAACCTATGACATTTACATGGTCTTTATCATTTCGATATTTTCAGAGAGACATGGTCTCACGTTTACATCAAAATCTCAATTTACATGATCATCTCAATGAAGGTTTTAATGGTCTTTGAATTCACCTTATTTCTCATATGAACAACTATGAGAAAACTACAAATATGATAACAATAGCTAAGAAAAACACAAGAAGAGGTAGAAGAGATATTGAGATCACTCATGTAATATTTTGTCTTGTCTTGATTTTACTTGCACTATGTTTATTTATATAAAATATTGGATGAAATAATTTCAATATACTATTTTCTTGGTTTCAAAAAAAATATCAAATTTTATAGTTTCTTATGAAATTTCAAAATGAAATATTCAAGATGTGAAATACAAATTAAATTTTATATTTCGTCAAATTTTATAGTTTCTTATGAAATTTCACAATGAAATATTCAAGAAAATGTGAAATAAAAATTACAGTTTCTCACTTATAATTTAAATTTTGTTTGATTTGGAAATATGGTTGAAAATAGTCAAAACAAGTCATCAAATTTAATATAAGTCCAAAAATTAAAATTGTCAAAACAAGTCATCGCATTTTATATAAGTAAGCGATCTTCATTAAAATTTATATTGATATTAAAATTTATCATAATTTAAAGTTTCTCTAAGCCATCAATAGTCCCTTATAATGACATGGGAAGGGTCCTAGTTTTAATATGAGGTTATCATTTTCATATGAAAAAAGATTGAACAATCAAATTGCAAATAATGAACGCATTTATCCTATATGTAGTAAATTGGTTACATGCATTAAAGGATTTCTGTATACAATTTGGATAATTTCTAGGATTAAAGTATAATCATCCAAAGTATAGGTCAATTTAGGTTCCCTAGATACAATCTATAGGTTCTTCCCTAAAATTGTAAATAAGGCTTGGTAACCTTTATTTAATTCATCAAAAATATAATTTTTTTTAATAGAATGGACCATGAAAGTAAACTAAACTCGAAATGATTCTAGAATCCTAGATATTCATAAATACGTGTACTTTAAATGAAAAATACAAAATTATGGAATGTACATTTGTCACTTGTTTAAAAAAATCGTAATGGTATTCCATCTTCAATTATTCATTCATGATCGGCTTCAGACATTTTCCAT
>CBVK0102154164.1:0-15322 GCA_900067695.1 Picea abies
AAAAATATTAATATAATATTTTTAATATAATTAATTAGGTTTGGAACTCTGGTTTGGTGATGAAAAATAACAACCTCCCACAACGTTTTAGGTATGTTTTCTCTTCTTGTTCCTGGTTTAGCCACATTTGTAGTTTTCCTATTTTATGTGCATCCCATGAAGCAACATTAAAAGGGCAATCCTTAGTTCGACTTGCTTTAAGAATATGAAAAACCAAAGTTATATGATTTTTTAGGTAATTTTTTTTAGTATTTTTAGAATGATATTCATTGTAAAATTTAAAATCTTTAGTGTACAATATACTTGTTAAGAGCTCAACATGTGTTCTTACTCTTAAATTCTCTACAAGTCTCAATTATAATTTTCTCTATCAAGTCCAAATTACTAAATTATAAAAAGGACGATGAAATTGCTAAATTATTAGAATGTTTTTAGATTTCAAACATTTTGTACCTAATAATTAGTTTATAACCACTCTTCATATTAAAATTATTTAAAGGTTTTTCTATTTCAAGCACTTAGTAAATGATACCATAAAGAGTAAAAATAAGCAAAGACAATAGTTTAAATTTTTTTATAACCATTCTTCATATTAAAATTATTTAAAGGTTTTTTTTTTTATTTCAAGCACTTAGTAAAAGATACTAGAAAGAGTAAAAATAAGCAAAGATAATAATTTTAATTTTTTTATAACTATTCTTCATATTAAAATTAAAATTATTTAAAGGTTTTTCTATTTCAAGCACCTAGTAAATGATATTAGAAAGAGTAAAAATAAGCAAAGATAATAATTTTGATTTTTTTCCAAGGAGGTAAGGTTTTAAGAAATCATTATTAGTAAATGAGACTAGAAAGAGTAAAAATAAGCAAAGACAATAATTTTAATTTTTTTCTAGGCAGGTAAGGTTTTAAGAAATCATTATTATTTAAAAATAAGCAAAGATAATAATTTTAATTTTTTCAAGGCAGGTAAGGTTTTAAGAAATCATTATTATTTTTTAATTTTTAAATGGAAAAGATTGGAAAAGAAGTCTAATCAATTTTTTTTATTATAAATTTTCAAGAAAAGAACCTCCCACTTCACACGTTTACGTTTGAAAGGATAGATAATTTTTGACCAAAATGCAATAACCTGGTCCACCAAAGTTGCAGGCTCCACAATAAAAAAGACGGGATGCTAATTATAAGAAAGTGATGTGTGTGAATAGACTCCCCCAAGGCTGGGGTCCCGCTGGGGCAACAATTTCTTGGCGTTTTCATCTTGTAAATCTGAGAATTGGCGGAGGCCAATACAAAGAGATGTGTTTGAGATTTAAAACTTTGAGGAAGACATTCAACCTGCAGCTTGCGTCTGAAGGTAAACCAATAGAAGCCATTTATTTAATTATTTGCTTATTTTCTTGGCTTAGAAACTTGTATCTTGCAGCCTGCAGGCGGTGACTTAGAATAAATACATGTTTCTGGTTGCTTTGATTCAAGAACTCCAATAGAAGTTGCTACAAAGCTATTTAATGTAAATTTACATGAAAGAAGAGAAACTTTACATGAAAACTTTTTATGAAGTCAGGCTTGCTTCAGAAGCTTTAAAATTTTATGTAGTCAAAGATTGCTTCCGAATCTTGAAACATCATGCACACCTTCCGAATCTTGAAACATCATGAGCAACAATTGGCTTGTATCTATCAAAGTTTAAGTGGATTCCAGGCTAGAGAAATTAGGAATACAGTCATTTAACCGCTAGAATCGATTGAAACAATCTTATTTGTCTTCCTACTGTGTAATATATTTTCATTTTTTTGCCTTCTAGTTGTTCTAGGATGTGAATAAAAGGTTAAAAATGCACGGAAATTTAATTAATTTACTAAATCTTACTAGACAATCCATCAATTTAAGATAGCGTTTGCTTACTTTTTTCATGAATTTGTCTTGTGAGCAAATCTACTCACAAATCGCTCGTTCTGGCGTGCAACAACGAGGTTAGGGACACGCAACGAAACACATCTTGTGCAGAGTGGTATCCTGAATTTAAACGATGAGTATGCCAAAGATTTCAGGAGAAAAAATCTTAGCAAGTCAGTACCGACCAAGGACAAGAAACGTGAGACACATCTGCATCTCCTTTCCATTGTTACAGGGTTTTGGCAGAGCACATTCTTGAACCTGACCAAGAAATCGTAAAAGAGATTCTTCAGCGAGGGCTTCTACCAAGCGTGCCATAATTATATGATTTGGTTTCAGGTTACTTCAATAATAGCGTTGAGGCCTCTACTCTCTTATTTCAGTGTAGCATCTCCCACCTAATATTGAATATGAATATCTATCTCTTATTTCATTTCTGTAATGCCAATCCTTACAGAAATATTTTTTAACTGTCCCCAAGTTGAGATGTCAAGCTGTGGCATGGACGTTTTTCCTGAAGAAACTTAGAATGTGCTGGAACAAAATCTCCTTATTGGGAATCACAAACCTGCTCTACTCCAATAGTAACTTTAACATCCGGTGGTTTGAGAAATCTAGAAACCGCCACAGCTGGTGAGGTTGACACGTGCTCGGTTTGGAGGCTTGGATGCTCAGATATACTGTTGTTTGCTCGTTGCTATTATATTACTGCAATCTAAATGCAGGAAATCGAAGTTTTGAGGGGAGTCGGTGAAAGATAAGACGGTGCAATCGAAATGCATGAAATCAAAGTTTTGAGGGAAGTAGGTGAAAGATAAGAGGGTGAGTTTTGAGGTGAGTTGGTGAAGGATAAGATGGTGAACTCAGACATTCGCAATGGACAGATTCACATGGAAATTGTTTATTTGTTGTTGATAAACACACATGGCAATTTTTGATTTGTTGTGGATGGACTACGAAAGGTGCAAAGGAACCTCTCCTTATCAGAACGCCTTCGACGTAATAAAAGTAAAAGTAAATGAATCACTTTGACATCATAAAAAATGAATGAACATTCCAATCCATCACTTGCATGCAAATTTGGGAGTGTATTCATCCGGTCATTTTCCCACCACGGGCTAAAATGACTAGTTTTTGTTGGAATTCTGTAGTTTTTTTAAACAATTTGAACATTGTTTAGATAGTAATTTTTAATTCTCAATAGATTATGAGATCTCAAGATTTTCTAAATTACATTTGAGTAATAAAAATTACAATTTTCTTATTATTTTCTTATTAATGAATTACAAATTTCAAATTACATAAAATAATTAGAATAAAAACATTAAAAAAAAACTACTAGTTCCACTTAGTTCATAGTTTCGTAAGTCATAGTTTTATATGTTTATGAGTAGTGGAACTATAAAATCCTAACTGGAAAAGAAGAAACAAGATGCAAAACAAGCTTAAGTGTGTGAATAGGTAGATCAAATAATGAATATTGAACAAGCTTCAAATGTGTTTAAGTTAGACCAATGTTCAATCATATGAGAATATTTTTCTTGGAAATTGGAAGGTAGATCTTGCTCAATAAACCATAAAACCATGAGATTCTATAAAAGTGCTAAATATGTATCCCATTACACAATGACAAGGGACCATGAGACCATATAAATTGCATCATTCATTCATCATATCATCAAGGACAAAGAGTCCTCTCAAATGCTTAAATGTGAATGTATGTTTGGGAACATTATACTCATAAGAATCAACCATCCACAATCTGATAAGTGAGAAGTAAAAATAACCAAGTTTTTCCAACAATATCAAGAGATCAAGCAAGTTATGTTGCATATGGTATTGGAGACACTTTTGAATATATAGGGTAGAAAAGAAATTATGTTACAGGGGGCATAACTTCCCACTAGAGAGTTGGATAAAGGTTATGTATTTTTGGTAGAAACTAGATTGAGAGGTACTTCCAATGAGAAATGACTCATAACTTTTGAAGCAATATGAAGGGTTATATATTTTCTTCAATTTATTCTTCTATATTGGCCCAAAAACACTGTCCATTTATAATATTTCAAATATTATTATATGTTGAAGATAGTGAAAAGTTACCTTGTACTTGAAACATATGTGGGTATTGGGGACATGTGTAGGTTGTGTATGTTTGAACAACTTTTAGAAGTTGGGTTGGAAATGCATCAAAGTTAGATAAGAATATAAATGTTACATGAGTTCTAAACTACTATACGTCAAAATACATCATGAATTATGAACTTGGAGAATATATTAATGATGGTTATTAAGTAGTTGTTGTTTCGTTGCTTATTGATAGAGAATGACACATTTGTTGGGGATGGTGATTTTTTTAGGGTTTTGTAGCAATTTCTAGCATGATGACTTTTACTTTCACAACTGATATGGAGAGGAATAACTTGACATGTGCATGTTGTATTTTGTTGATAAGCTGGTTGTGAGATGATAAATTCAGTAACATCATTACTACTTTGTTCTACTTATCATTGGGATAGTGTATCTAGATGTAATCTAGTTGTATGCTCTTATAATGATTCATGACAAGTATGACCTTCATAGCTATTGGAATTTATTTGTGTAATTTCCCTTGGTAGATATTTGAAGTTTTAGACAACAAAGAGGGGTTATTTTGATATGTATGATTCAGCCATTGATGCAGGAGCATCTGATCCAACTTTTAATTCATTGACCTAATGGTCAATTAATTTTACCAAAGAGGGTTGGTCCTCTTAATTTTATTTAAATTTGTAATAATTGTCTCAAATGCCTCCAAAAGGCATCGAGAAGACTTAATTAGTTGTTAGATGTGATTTGTTTGTTTAATTTAGGGATTTTGATTGATTTTAGGGATTTATCATGTGTTTAAGGGTTTGGTTGTGGTTACTCGGGATTGAGCTTCCAAGATTTGTTTGAGCCTATAAGGCTATGTTATGTGATTATAATAGAGTAGAGAGACTAAGGATTAATGTGAAAGTGAGGTTTTGTGTAATCAGAGTTGCAAAGAACTCTGTGTTTGGTTGTATTGAATTCCTAATTTATGAATGCAGACAAATTGATTCTCTATGATTATCTTATGAAATCTTTGTATTAAACCTTGTGTATTATTGTGTGTGAACTGGGTATGAATTATGGTGCGTGGTAATTATCATAAAGAAGTTGTGTAAAGGAACGTTGATCATCCTTGGATCAACGATCCCTATTCTTCTCGCTTTGGCAGGGTCATAAACTAATTTGTGTTGCAGGTTTATAAACCTTGGAAATCCTTGTGATTATACACAAACATCGTCTAATTGGGATCCATTAATTTGAGCTCTCAGATCATAGCCTCCGCGAACACACAAGAGGGTTGATCCAATACCGTCAAATCTGAACAGGAGTGAAATCAACGATGTATATCAACATGTGCACCATAAAGTTGTGAGGTAAATAACAATTGAGGAAAGCATGCTTTTAAATCTGGATCATTTTTTCATAGTGCTAACGTGTTGTAATCTCGTCGATGTGCGTTATAAAGACAGGTTAACCCATGTTGAACTTACGTCACGTGAGTCGATCATCTCAAGTCACAATTAAGTCATGACCATCGATTCGGGAGAAGGGAAAATAGCTAAACAAGATCAGTGCTCGATCACTGCCCATGGTCATATGTTTGTAAATATCTTAGGTGCTTCTGCGGCTGGAGTTTACACACAGTGAAATTTAACTTTGTCGGGAAGGATTTCACACCAGATCGTAATGGGTAATTGTTCAGTGTGATCAATTTGATCATTCAGGGCATCAACCACAATTCCCATTTCTCCTTAATAGGACAACCTCTCTTTGAGTGAATTTTGACCCCATATGCCCCTTGCAAATTATATGCCCCTGTGCAAATCATTCACTCTTTCTTATCTTGTATGTTATACTATATGAATATTTTATGTGATTCATTTAGCGTACATTTATCATCCTTAGTACAATAGACACATTAGGGGTCACAAAATATGGAAGGTATTTTATGTGATTCATTCAACGTACATTTATCGTCTTTATTACCTCTCAAAACCTTAGGAAATTCATTTTATGAGTTAATTATTAAAGTGAATGACCTTTTAATTAATGTGAGTTTAATTAAGTCAAATGCCTAAGTTTTTGGCATTATTAAGTGAGTTGATTAAATCCTAGTCGTAAGATCTAAAGTGAAAGGGAGATCTAATCTCAACCCTTGATCAATTTAGGAGATATAGGGTTTTGGATTTAGAGTTAACTCAATGTTATAAAAGGAAGCTTAAGTTAGAACATGAGACACACATGTAAAGTACTTTGGAGCAAAGGAAGATTCTTTGCTCATGTGCTTGTGTCAAACACAAATTTAGTGAGATCCCATTGATTGGGTGGAGAAGGACTTCCATCCAAGTGTGCAAGGGAAGGGGTCGAGGAAAGGTGCAAAGAAGAAGGAAGGGAGATAACATCCAACCAACAATATCAAAGGAATGATCTTGAGGTTTGTAAGGCTTGGATATTTGCTACATTGTATTCCTTATGTGGTCTATTATCTTAAGACAAGAGGCCAAGATTTTATTTAATAAAATCAACTCAAATTTGGTTTTCCCTTAAGGGTTCTTGCAAGGGTGATACCCAGATATGTTGTGTGCAATGTGTATGGTTTTAGTTTGTATTCTTTTATTGTAATGTTTCATTAAGTAAATCAGTTGTGCATTTATTTAATAAGTGATTTATTCAAAATAAACTATCGGGTGGTGGGTTGAGAAAACTAACATTTCAATTGTCATGGTGTTCTGAATTTGGAACATGGATTTTGAAGCTAGAAAGTGATCTAAGCATACCATGATCTAGTGAGAACCTCCTCTCTTATTGTTCTAGGCATGGATCCCATTACTTTTTGGAATGTCGATTATCCTCAACCTCTCTATTGCTTTCTTGAAAGATTCAATTTCTTCCTTTAGTTTCCTTATGCCTCGTTTCTTCTCTTGCAAAGAAGTAATCATGTTAAAATATCCCTCTATTATCCATGGGTGATCTTGGATTTTCATTCCTAGTAATGTGATGGAGTCTAGGAAGGATCGTTTGATTACTAGAATAGGATGGTCATAAGCATTAGTTATGAATCCATATTCCATTTTTCCTAGAAGCTTGTATCTGACACATATGATTCTTGATGTTTATGTTGTGACTTCAACAATGATCAAATCTTGGTCCCAAAGGATAGCCAGGACACCTGAATCTCCTTCTACAGTTAATGTAGATACTCCATAGGTTCTCCAACTTTTATGAGTTATTCAATTCAAGGTGTCCACATCACACTTAGTTTCCTTCAACACAATGATACCTTATTTTTCTTGGGCGATCCTTTTCCTTAAAATCCTATATTGCTTAGAGGGAGCATTGAAATCTCGAATATTCCATGATATGATCTTCATTTCAAACTTGGGGCTGAGTGCTAAAGTATTTCTCTTGGAGGTCGATGGTTTTCCCTGAGTCAACCAACAAGGCCCCTATTTCCTCTATTTTTTTCTTGGACGATTTCCTCCCTCGCTTCTTTTCCTCAGCTCTTGATTTATTAGGATTTTTCAGTGGGTTAGTCATGGCGCTTAATCCACCTGAGGAGGTTACGTTTTGATTTGTATTATTTTCCTTACCCTTCCCCTTCAGTAGGTCCTTTTGTAGTTTCTTTAGCTGACTTTCTAGTAGATTGTTGATAGTTGCTCTCCATGCCTAACTATCAATGCTAGAAGATCTATTTCTACTTCCTCTTGTTCCATGTTCTATCTCATAATGTCTTCATTTGAAGTTAGTTGAGTGTCTACTTCAATATCCTTGTCTTGCATCTCTGTTTCAACCTCCTCTTCCTTAATCTTTTTTATTTGTTGCTCTATTTTTTGTGTTTTTGTTCTTCTTGGTTCCTTATTTGTTGTACATCCTATAGAGTCTTAAAAGTTTCTAGGTCTCCCTCTTGGTTCCCCTCTTCACCCGCCTTTGAAAATTGTTGGAACTTGTTGATATTATTGTTTATTAGCTGATTTGGGGGGTTGTTTGGCTTCTTTTTCGATTTCCACTTACTTGGGACTTTTGTGAAACCCTCCTTATCCTTCTCTTCTTTGTTCTTTTCTATTGAGTTCTCAACATTCTTTGAGAAATCTTGAAATAAGTAGATGTGTTCATGGAATTTTCTGCAATGGAAAGAAATATGTTCATAATCCAACATTTGGATCCATTCATTGTATCAATATATACAATGGTAAGGGAGTTTGGAAAATCGCCAACAATGTTCATGTACACATAGATTCTAGTGTATGAGGTGTATTTCCCAAACTTCTTTACCTTTGAGACTTTAAAAAAGGTTCCTAAGGTATTGCCTATTCCTTCTAAGATCTCTTTCCCCAACAATTCTTAGGGTAATGAGTACATTCAGATCCAAACCAGTGCCTCAATGAATTTCTCCTTATATGGGGAAAATATCTCAGTCCAGTACCTCAGGTGGAGGCCCGTCGAGTTGAAACAATAGGGTCCCTCCTCAAATATTCTCTCTTTTTCCTCTATGCATCTAAAAATGGCAATTAAAAATCTTTTGGAGCCCATTTTAAGATCAATTTGGCCTTTTGGATTCTAGCGAGTCTTCACCCATCCCATCATTTCCTTCTATGACAGCCAAATACCCATAAAAGTTACTATTACAACATGATCTTTCATATATTAAATATGATTTCCAATATTAGGTGAAGTGATATCATACCTGGGATTTTCCTTAGTTTTTTCCAAGCATCCATTCTTTAGTCATTTATCGAGATTTCTTTGGTCCTTATCCTATTTATCAGAGGTTAAACCCTCTAACATATATGCTCCTACACCCCCCATTTATTCTTCCATTGGGATCAGGCTCACCTCCTTAAATGATTTGTTTTCCCCTATGGCCTATGTGTCTACCACTGCCATGGTGCTCGTGAACCTATGTCGCCGCCTACTACCAATCCCACCTATTGACACTCTATGTGCTATTGCCTCACTACCAAACCCTAGGTATGCTTCCACCACTCATTGTTTCTCCCTTCTTCATAGGATGGTTATACTTTCACTCAACTCATTAAAACTCAAAATTGAAAACATAAAAATATATGGATATGAAAAAAGATGTTATCTAAACGTTCTATGTTTTGGCATTTTTCATTGGAATCTGGTGATATAAATGTGGTGAAATGGAAATTTTACATTGTTTGAATTGCATTTCTGAATGCATAAATGGATTCAACAGACTTAACCACTCAAATATGCAAATCCAACCACTTCTCGCTATATTTCATGCAAAATTAAACTGATAATGTCAACAAAAATAGTCAAAACCTAAAATGTTTAGACTACTGCTATGTAATATTGGATTGCACAAAATTGTCAATTATAATTTAAAAAATCATTATTAATTCAGTTATGGTAAAATGATTATTTTGAATTATGTAGTTTTTTAAAAATAAAGATATAAGTGAAAATATACATTTTATAGTTATTAATTTATAAATATTTGAGCAATTGTATATTAAAAATGAATTAATGATTTCAATCAACAATTTAATGTTTCCAAACATTGTTTTTCTATAAGTTTTGTTTTGAATAAGGATAGAGAAAAATACATGAATATAGGGCTTTCCTATATGAAAATGAATCTCCTCCAAGGATAATGTAGAGACTTCACAAATCCAATACCTCTTATTCCAATAAGGAATTTGATTCCGTTTCCAAATATTGATTTTCTAACTTCTAAAATACATTAGTGAGAGTGAGCCCTTATGACATAATGTTAAACATAATAGAGAAAAAAAAATAGGATAAAGAATTATTTTTCAAAAAGATAGAAGTTATGTAGTTTATTTATGTAAGATCACTCTTGTAAGTATGAGAATAGAGAAAAAATAAATATGCTAAAAGATTATTTTTAAAAGAGATAAAAGTTATGACATAATGTTAAACATAATAGAGAAAAAAAATAGGATAAAGGATTATTTTTCAAAAATATAGAAGTTATGTAGTTTATTTATGTAAGATCACTCTTGTAAGTATGAGAATAGAGAAAAAATAAATATGATAAAAGATTATTTTTAAAAGAGATAAAAGTTATGTAGTTTATTTATGTAAGATCACTCTTATGTATGAGAAGTGTAATGTTCATTTATTTTTTTAATAGAAATGTTTTTTTGGAAAAAATATTATTTACAAAATCTAATTATTTTAATAATTATATAAAATTTCATTTAAGTTTAAATTTAATATAAAATTTTATTGTATTAGATAAAGTGTATATTAGCATGAGATTATTATTATTATTTTGAATATTATTGAATTTAAAAGGTTAGTTTAATTGGTTTATTTATTTATGAATGGATTTATAGGTACTGTTATCCCTGATATCTAGGGATAACTAGGAGATCATGTCTCGAGGTCCACATGGTCCTAGACATGGAGTACCGAGAGCAGGAGTGACTTGAGCATGGCTCTGGAGGGCCCATCTTTCTTCTTCTTAGCCAGACTTGTCCTGTCAGCATTACCAGCTTCCATCACTATCGGCCTGGGATTGCATCAGAGAGGGCTCTTGCTCCATGAGGTAATTGGTCTGAGGTATCATGGTATGTGTCATATTTGATCATTATAACCTTCTTATATATGCATTAGGTTTCTTTCATTTCGGATGACTGCTTGGATCTTACACTAATCTACTTGACCATTGTTGGGGCGATTGATGGGGAAAATTAGCAAGCTGTTATTCATGGGTTTTGGTTAGCCACCAAGGGGGATTTGCAGAGCCATCATCCGCTCCCTCCATCTTATCACTTTTTCATCTTATACCTCACTCATCCATCCCATTCCCCTAGTCTGGCCATTAGGATGACCTTCCAGGGTACATCTTGTCTTGTGGGAAGAAGGGACTAAAGGCCCAGGGGGTAAAAGCAGCTGGTAATGGACTTGTAATAAAATGGTCTAAGTAATGGACTTGTTCTGGAAAAAGTCACACTTACTAAGCTTAGCATAGAGCTGATGTTCTCTTAGCACTTGGAGTACTAGCTTGAGATGTTCTTCATGCTCTTCCCTATTCTTAGAATAGATAAGGATATCATCAATGAAAACCAACACAAACCTATCCAAGAACTTTCTAAATATGTTATTCATTAAGCACATGAAAGTGGTTAGTTCATTGGTAAGCCCAAATGGCACCACCACAAATTCATAATGACCATATCTTGTCCTAAAGGTTGTCTTTTGGATGTCTTCATCTTTAATTCGGACATGATGGTATCCAAACCTCAATTTAATCTTGGAGAAGATGGTAGCACCCCTTAATTGGTCAAACAAGTCATCAATTCTTGGCAAGGGATACTTATTCTTGATGGTCATCTTATTGAGTTGTCTATAATCTATGCATAATCTGAGTGTGCCATCTTTCTTTTTCACAAACAAGGCTGGTGCTCCCCATGGGGACACACTAGGCCAAATGTAGCCTTTGTCCCACGTCTCCTTCAACTATAATTTGAGCTCAACTAGCTGTGGTGTACTCATTCTATATGGTGTTCTAGACGTTGACACTACTCCTGGTACAAGTTCTATTGAAAAATCAATATCCCTTCTTGGAGGTAGACCTGACACCTCTTCTAGGAATACATCTTTATATTCTTTCAATATGGGATGGTCCTCTAGGCTGGGTTTTTCATTCTCAACAGAGTTTAGTACTTGTATTGCATACAAGGGACATCCCTTTCTACAATACTTCTTCACTTGGAGGGCTGATATTTGTCTCACTGAGACAAGATTTTGAATCCCTTGTAGGGTTACCCTTCTTCCTTCTTAATTTTCACACTCCAAAGTTTTACTGTAACAGTCCAACTTGGTTTTGTGGGCACCCAACCAATCCATGCCAATCAACAAGTTATAAGATCCTAGAGGAAGTATGTTTAGGTTTTCTTGGGTGGGCAACCCACTCATGACAAATTGGCATGCTGGTATGGCCTCTGTTACTTTTCTTTTGGTTCCAATGGATAGTTGTACCAACCATGATTTAACATGTTTAACTTGTTGCAATTTACATTTCTCAATAGTTTGAGGGGAAGCATAACTCAAATTAGAACTAGGGTCAATTAAAATGGAAACAGGATGGTTGACAATCGTACCTTCCATCTCCACCACATAAGCTTGGTGGTCAAATTATCTATTATCCAAGGCTACATAAATTTGTGACAACCTCCTAGCCACATCATTGACTGTGGTAGCGTCTTGGATGTTGTAGACCCTTCCATTGTTGTTTTCCCTATGCGAATAGTCTCTTAGTAAATGTTCCTTTCCACAACCCCAACATTTCAAGGGTTCTCTTTTCATGTTATCAGTCTTACTTGGAGCTGCCCTGAATGGTTTATTCCCACTTTGGGTTGGAAAGTTTTGTTGATACACACTTCTAGAAGGAAGGCTCATCCTAGAGCTCTTACCAGGGTTCTTAAATCTCGAGGGTTTAAACCCCTTCTTCTTGAATCCCAAATTGTTTCTCTTCTTCCAGTATTCATGGGGTTCTGTCTTACTCTTGAATTGCTCATAGCAATACCTTGCTTTTTGAATGGTATCTTCTAAGGTCTTTGGCTCATCAAACTCAATTCTGTCCCTGTAGGACTGAGGTAATCCTCTAATAAATCGTTGCATATTTACCTTTTCATCCTTCATGTAGGGCACATACCTCATCAGCTCAAGAAATTTGTTGATATACTCATCTATGGTGAGTTGTCCCAGCTTGAGTTCATAGAACTCCTTGGTATTCCCATTAAAGTACTTTTCTGATAGGTACTTCTTCTTGAAGTATTTCTCAAATTGTTTCCATGACAAGTCCTTCTCATGGACTCCTTTCACATTCCTAAGGTCTTCCCACCAAATGGAAGCTTTCCCATTCATGTTGAAAATGGCTATCCAAGCCTTTAAGTTTTCAAAGTAGTCATGGACTCTGAAGTACTTCTTCCAACTGAGTATCCAAAATTCTGCTTCTTCCCCCTTCTTAATCTCTCCATCGAAGGTGGGTGGTTTGGATTTCTTGAATTCTTCAGGGTCACGACTCTTGGAATGTTTCCTCTTCTTTCCTCTCGTCTAAGAATGGGAACTAGTTTTTCTGCTAGAAGATTCCTTGGAGTGGTCAGTGTCCTCACCAGAGGAATCTTCCATTGAATGTCTCTTGGCTCGATGTTGGGCCTTCTTTGAGGTGATCCTTTTGGTGTGGACACTTTCATGACCATGCTTTTGTATCTCAGGTGGACTTGGAGTTTTCTTAGTATGATGTCTGTCCACATGACTGTCAACTGGACCATGTTGTAGTTTCCTTTGTATATCTGATAGACTTTGTAGTAGGACTGCATTAATTTCAGTCTGGTTTACCTTCTCCTTGATCAACCTTTCATTGTCAGCCTTATAACTTTGTAATTCTGCTATGAGGATTCTTACAGTTTCAACCAAATTTGGAGGGGTTTCCACCACCCTCCTTTCATCAGATTCTTCCTCCCTATTGTGGGAGCTCTCCCCCGACTCTTGATGTGTCACCATCCTTTACGTTGTAGTTCTCCTGTTGTTCACTGACTGCTTGAGTGCTGATAAAACATTTTTTTGTTAGTTACTAATCTACCAATTAATGAACAACACATATTATTGCAAGGTGAAGTTAGTTCTTTATTTGGAAACATTATCAACCTACAATGCAGACTTCCAAAACATCTATCAATAATAGAAGGTGTCATTCCTCTCTTCAATAGAGGTTTAGACAAGTTCCTTGTAGAGAGTGGGGGGAGGGGGGGGGGGTAAGGCCNNNGGGGGGGGGGGGGGGGGGTAAGGTAGGTGTTACCCCATAAGTTCTCTAATAATGTTTTTATGCAACTCGTGCATGAGCCCAAGCAAACCAAGTGTCATTGTCATACTCTGATAACAATTTGTAACATACCCAACCCCTTAAATACCCTTTCTAGGGATGGGGCATCAAATTTTCGCTTTCCTTTGTTCATTTTTGGTCCCTTACTAAGAAAAACCCTCTTAATCAGCTCCCCCGAAATTTACAGCTCTCATCATGCACTTGAATCAGCTAGAGGGGTCCTCCTTGTGACCTCGAGTTGAAAACCAGGAGCTGAGAGTCTGCGTTAGCAAAGGTTTTGACACTTAGGAAGTTCCCAAACTTTGGAATTTCCAATGGTGTCGTCGAATTCTCAGATTGTTGAACAGCGAAGGGAAGCAACGGTTCATGTCCTCCACTGAGATCTACGGTTAAAAGGGTGCTTCAGTATTCGACGCAAAACCCTCCTTTTTTCTAACCCCCGAAGTCCCGAAATATCGCCTCATGGCTTAGCCCTATGGTGATTGGCGTTCAACAGTCTTTGTTCCACGCCTTCAACATTTCGATGATCATTGATTGTCGTTGGAATTTTGGTGTTCAATGGTCGACTATCCTCATTATACCCTCCTTAGCTATACTATATTCAATCTTCTGAACTCTCAAAATCATCCAGACTTCTGGATTTTTGGACACGTCACCAACCATGTTGACGAGGCGGGCACGAACCAGAAGTTGAAACATGGTGAGGGTTAAGGGGTGAAACATGGCCTCATTAGGGGGTGACACATGTCATGCTTTTAATAGTTATAAGGGTTTGTGAATCGACCAAATTTGGGTGACACGTGGCACCTTGGTTGCGGGTCCACATCACTCGGGATGACATCAGCGAACCACGTCAACCCCCATCATACGGTTGGAATTTACCCACGTGGATCCATAGATCCACGGTCCTCGTTACTTCGTGGCTACGAGCTTCAGAGCTTAAAGAATCCTCTCGATTCAAATCCCCCGAAGAGCTAATTCTCCAGACACTCGGATCTGGTGCCACGCGTCCTCTTCCTATCAACGACCGAGATTTAATTCGGCGTTCATGACTTCGGCGGTTTTCACACTGTTGACCACCCATTTAGCAACGGTGGTCAACTCATGTGCCATGAAGATGCATCACCAGATGCAAATTTGATGAAGACAATATTGGTTCTACTTGGGCATCTGATGCCCCAACACAAATTTTGTAAACGAAATTTCCACACCCCTGCGTGGGTTGATAATGTAATAGGTCTGCATGGATCATAGTTAGGTCAGGTACCTTTGGATGTTTCCATTGGGGGAGTTCCTTTCACCGAGGGTTTTTTATCCTCAGGTTGTCAACCAGGCTCTCGGGCCTGGCTGACTTCCCTTGAGTTTTTCCCTCCACACATGCAATAACTTCCTCCAAAGTGGTGAACGACGTCCTAATGGTCTCATCCTTTGGTAGATATTGTTTAGGAATGTTGTAAATGGCCATGTCAGACAGTGTAGAAAGTTTCGCAGAATTTCGTCGAGTCTAGATAGGTTTTTTTTAATTAA
>CBVK0102154167.1:0-17976 GCA_900067695.1 Picea abies
CTGGTTGGCAGGTCCAGACAATTTCCAATTCCTAGTCGTTGTTTTCCGTGCTCGCCACCTTCACATTTCTTTCCAAGTATATGCAATAAGTATATAAATTCTCTAGGAACATGCAGAAAATGATCTTGCTAGGAAATGGGATATATATTATAGATTTGAATATATTAACCCTTCTTTTTCGTCTTCTATGCTTAAGCAAATTCTTGTTTGTCTTTTTCCTGTAATTTATCTTTCTCATTACCTAGTTATTTTTCTGAAAGTTTTGAACTTGTGTATAGTGAAGCTTGCGAGTTCCAATGGTTCAGGGTCGAATTTCAAATGATGGAAGTGTTTTCTGCAAAATGTGTATCATAGAATTGTTGGGTGCAAAATGTATATGACAGAAGTGTTGGGTGCAAGATGTATATCACGAAACACACAGGATAAGAATTCGATAGTGCTAAGTTGGGATGCCGCGGTGAGATAATTGGCTAAGTATTGAAAGGGAAGGTGGTCGGTTGAGCTCCTGATGTGAAGATATAGATGGAAATGAGGATTTGGCAGTCCCCTAACTGGTCAACCCACAGGCAATCCAGGAGCCCGAGAAAGTCAGGTTGAAGTTTAAAGGGATTTTGTTTTTGTTTATTTAAAATGCATTAATATTAATGTATCTTAATTGATTATATGTGGTCCAAATGTAAATCATGTTCGAATCTGAATGGTGTTTTGGATTCACAATGTTTTCTCAAACCCACAAGCAATAGAAAAAAAAATATATGACTTTACATTTTGTATATCGAAGAATATTTAGAAATACAGGAAGCTGAAATACATGCATAATAACAACACCAAACATTGAATATCACCATATAACAACCTCAAATATTTATATCCAGATAAACTGGGTCACAAAATACATTTGGGAATATTACCCAAAAATAATTGTCTTCAAATTTGTAAAAAAATATATAGTTCAGTACATATTCTGTGAAATAAAAATGAGCACTCCTACATATACAAACAACCCACCAACTTCCACAATATACAAATTGACTTCCAGAATCCTACATCAACCCCTCTTTTGGGTTACATAGTTTTCACTCAAAAGTTATGATCAATACAATTTCACCATCGGGGTGTCACGTCTCCTCAGGAACCCTTGTCAGCCTATTTTGAAGCCTATTTGACCACTTTCCAGGACAATTTCTTTCACATATCATCGTGTTGGCGGGTCCAGAAAATTTCCCATTCCTAGTCGCTGTTTTTTGTGCCCACCACCTTCACACTTCTTTGCAAGTATATGCAATAAGTATATAAATTCTCCAGAAACATGCAGGAAAATATTTTGCCAGGAAATGTGATATCTATTACATATGTGAATATACCAACCCTTATTTTTCGTCTTCTATACTTAACCAATTTCCCGTTTCTCTTTTCCCTATGCTTTATCTTTCTCGTTACTTAGTCATTTTTCTGAAAGTTGTGAACTCCGATATAGTGAAGCTTGTTATTTCCAGTGGTCTGGGGGCAAATCGAAAATGATGGAAGGGTTGTCTGCATTTTTTTTATCACGGAATTGTTGCGTGAAAAATGTATATGAAGGAAGTGTTGGGTGCAAAATGTATATCATAGAACACACAGGATAAGAATTCAATACCACTAAGTTGAGAAGTTGTGGTGAGATAATTGTCTAAGTTTTGAAAGGGACGAGAGTCAGTCGGGATCCTGATGTGAAGATATATATGAAAATGAGGATTTGGCAGTCTGCTAACCATTCAACTCGTGGGCAATCCAGGATTCCGAGAAAGTCAGGTTGAAGTTTGAAGGGATTTTGTTTTTGTTTATTTAAAATGTATTCATATTAATGTATCTTAATAGATTATTTGTGGTCCAAATGTAAACCATGTTCAAATGTGAATGGTTTTTTGGGCTCTCATTTTTTTCTCAAACCCACCAACAATAGAGAAAAAAATATATGACTTTACATTTTGTATATCAAAGAATATTCTGAAATATAGGAAGCTGTAATAGATGCACAATATAGAACAGGAACATGTATAGGGAAATGAGTTAATTTTAAGAGGAAATACAAATTTAAAATAACAACACCAAACATTGAAGATCACCATATAACAACGTCAATTTTTTATATTCAGATAAACCGGGTCACAAAATACATTTGAGACTATTTCCCAAAAACAATTGTCTTCAAATCTGTAAAAATATATATAGTTCAGTACATATTCTGTGAAATAAAAATGTGTTTGCCAGAATGACTCAAATTGGGGTTGTCGCGGACTACAAAGAAAAGATATACAAGAACAAAGTTTGTAAAAAGAAGATATTCAACAATGGAAAACAACAAAACCTAGAAAGAAGAAAGACAAAATTGTCAGATCTAGGTTAAAACTTTATTAGAGTAACTAGATGAAGACAAAATAATGTAATCAGTATCAACTTACTATGATGGTGTCGCGTGCCTTGTGATTTGGTTGCTGATGTCCTTTTTGAACCATTCTTAGATGTATCTCCCCATGGGCGCCACGCTGATTTCATGCCGTATTTTTATATTGAAGAATTCACTTTCCAAGTCCCTTAGATCAATAGCCACATTTTGCAATGCTTGTTGAATACCTTGGTTTTTAATCTCATAACTAAATAGCTAGGTTTTCACATCATCTTCACCATATTCAAGAATGCCATAGAAATTTTCAAATGACAATGTTTTATGGATATGAACTTGAGCATCAAATGCTTGCTTGGTTAAAAACAATGAGTTAAATATCAATTTTGGGTCCTCGACTTCATTGGTGATGGTATCTAGATCTATCTCAGTTAGCTTCTTGAATAGTTTGTCTCTTCTAGATATGGCCTAGCTACATTCTTGAACGATACCAGTCAGGTTCTTTACCTTTTCTTTCCATCATGCGTTTAGATGGTCTATTCAATCCAGGGAAGGGGGATTCTCCTGTCTTCTTCTGAATTTCATCATACCAGTAACTTTAATACCAAATGGAAAAAATGCGTTGAGGTAGAAACCTTTCTCGTTCTTGAGATCTACTTGCAGATACTCATGAAAAGCATGTGCTCTTGTTCCAAAAGAGATCATATTCTTTGACATCTCCCAAGATTCTGTTATTAATTCCATTGTTCTGTTTATATTCTTTTCCACATAGCCTCGGGCCGATGTGAGAATGATTTCTCATTCTTTTAACTTTTGTGAAAGTGTGGTAGGCTCGAACATTTCCAAAGGAGTAGGAAACAATGGAAGAGGCATTAGAGTTTCCTCCAATTCTTTGATTCTCTCCTTTAACATGACATTTTTGGTTTGAAGGCCTCTAATAGAGTTGTCTAGAGAATCTCTAGTTGCTTGATGTATCAAAGAGATATGGGAAGGGAACATGTTTCATAGGTTGATCTCTGAACGAGATGTCCCTTTCTTATTCTTTACATGTCTCCTTTAAACAATCAATTTTTTAGATTCGCTGTAAAAAATAACGCTCTCAAATGCAAAAGACTCTTCTTCGTCCAATGTATGTATGGAAATTGCTTCCATCCTAGGATTGTGTGGAGCAATTCTCTTTAGGTGGTCGTCATTAGGGAAAATTTTGTCAATGTAAATTTCTATATCCATATCTTCCAAGGAGAGATAGTGGATATTAATTTCTCCCCTCGGTCCCTGTTGTTCTTGCAATATTGTTTTCCATTTTTTGCTCGCAAGAAGTTGGTGACAACTTTCAATTTTTCTTGAGGGAGGGTTATTATTTCCTCCTCCTCTTGAAGAACTATGTTTGACTTTGTTACTTGGGTAGGACATTGAAGTACTTCTATGAGATGCTATGGTCTTAGGTATGGCGGTCGAGGATTGGGCACTTTTTTCACCCGGGCCTTTTCAGTTTTGTTTGTGCGAATCATTGGTACTGGCACCGAGTTCATTCAGGATAGTGTCAGTGAAATAAATTTTGAAGTGGTTCCTGACCATGAAATCCCCAACTTTCTAAGGGAGAGAGATGAATTGACTTTTTTTTTCATGGAAAAAATGCAACCATTAGATGTACTCCCTTTCTATTCTAGCAAACAACATTGTACCATATATGTGACATGGAAGGAAGGAAGGATTTTGTTTAGACCCAAAAATTCTTATAACATTATAGTTCTCCATTTCTTCTAGTGTGCCCTTCCTATCCAGGAATATTGTCAGCTGGCCAGACAATCGGGGAACATACTTTCCAAATATCAATGCTTTAAAAACTAAAACAAAATCATTAAAGACTTTATAAACATGTTGGCAAGTGTCTTGTCTCCATAATATCTGGCACGAGAATCTTACTGGGTCAAATTTAGAGTTCATATTCGTACACATAGATAGTCCAACAAATGGATAACAGTTCGCCACGACAAAAATTAAATAAGATGACATAAAGGATTTCTTATTCTTTCTATATTGCAATAACTGGGAAGATATTTCAATGGAAATCAACTTATCACAATGGAAGATGGCTTGTTCCTTGACCATAAAATATAAAATATACAGAATCATTCGAGATATGTCGACTGCACTTTCTTGTCTCATTATCCTCATGAAATGCCATGCAATTTTCCAAAAAAGGTATCTAAATGGACTAACCTGTAATATGTCTATGTCCTAGGAAGCATGGGCTAGGTCCTATAAGAATGTCGGTAAGAGGTCCAATTCATTATCATACTTCTTTAAGAAATGTATGCAATTATCTCCCTTGAAAGTAGGCATTGGGTCGGGAAGTGTTAACATCTTTTGAAATACTTGAGGCGATAGGGAGACTTGAGAATGGTTTCCCATCTAGATAATCCGTTGGTTCAGAATATAGTTCTCGACGCAATATGTGCCCAAGTCATTGAAGTAAAAAAAAACGGGGACACAATCTGCCATTGCAATTTCAGATTTCAACATAAATTTCTTCTAGGTAGAAGTGGACGAGTAGTAGTCATAAGCTATGGACTACTGAAAACTCTGGTCGTCATGCCCAAAAATATTCAACATATCTCCACATAAATGTTGTGGAGTTGCAGCAATAGGTGATGAGAACGTTCCTTTGGTTCCTCATTGTATTTAAAATGGACGCTGCAACATCATAATATAATCTCCGATAAATCTTCATTCAAGGTGTTTTAATGGGATATGTCCTCGACCTTTTCGCCTTTTAATGCCAATATTTTCAAAGCTAATAAAAGTGTAATCAATTTTCACTACGAAAGTGTGTGAATATGGTAGGGAAATCGAGAAAGTATGGAAAAGTGAGGAACACATTTCCACTTATGTAATATACCTAGATCTTGAAAAAATTAGGTTTAATTTAGAAGATAATTTGTTATATTTACTTAAACAATTTTCATATTTATTTATTTATTTTATTAGTGTTCTTTGTGGCCCAAATGCAAACTATGTTCAAATTGGAAGGCTGGAGCAACATTTTCATATGAAAGCATATTCTCAAATATGAGAACCTATAATATATGCACAATACTAAAGAGGGGTATCATGTCAACAACTTTGTAGATGACAGTGGGCCAGTAAAATACTACATTCTTGCTATGACGATGCCTTAAAAATAAAAATAAAAACCAAATTGTTTTTACGAATTCAAGATTGACAGAAAGAAACTAATCAGATTTCATAATATTCTCCCATCAATGCATTTTAATGGGAGATGTCCTCGATATTTCCTCTTATTAATGCCAATCTTTTTGAACATCTTTGGTGAGTTGTCACTAGTAAAATCATAGTTAATTTGCATTGGGAAGGGGAGAAGGTGGCAGGGATTGAGGGGAGTGAAATATTCTTTGGTACTTTGGTAAAAGCGTTTGGTTGGACTTGTGATGTGAAGATATAGATGGATATATAATTTCTAATTCTGCAACCTCGGGAATGCACAAGCATAGACATGGGACTATGTATAGAAGAAGAAAGGGATAATAGAGGGGAAGAAGAAAAGGGGAAAAGCGGAAAGTATAGAAGAGAAAAAAAAGGGATTAAAGAACTTTATGTGTTATAGAACAACACATGGTCTTAATTGTGGAAAGGTGAGGCGGTCAGACAGATTTATCATAGGTAGAGTGAAGCTTGCGAGTTTGAGGAGTCCGGGGTTGAATTGTAGATAACTGAAGTTCGATAATGCATTGGGGGAACCCGTGGCCATAAAATTGGCTAAGTGTTGAAACGAACTGGGAAAATATCAACCGTGGGAAAAATATTTTCATCCATGGAATATAGTTAGAGCTTAGCAGACCCTGGTTCAAGATAAAAGAGATGTTGCTTATATCTATCTCAACATTCAATAGAAAAAATATATGACTTGGCACATTTAGATGAAAGAATTCAGACAGAGTCATCATAGGTAGACTGAGGCCTGGGGGTTCAAATCTGGGGTCGAATTGTAGATCACCTAATTTTTGAGTGCAAGATGTATACCGTGAACATGGGTATGCGAGTTTGATGGCGACTACACAGGAACCTATGGCCATAAAATTCGCCAACTATGAAAATGAATGACGCTCGGTCGGACTCATGATGTAAATATTTATATGGAAATGGATTTTGTCACTCCGCCATGTTGGGAACCCGTGAGCATAGACATGGGACCAAGTATAGAATCAGAAATGGATAATAGAGGGGAATAAGAAAAGGGAGAACATATAATTATAGAAGAGGAAAAATAAAGGGAGGAAAGAACTGTATGCCTCATAGAACAACAGTTAGTGCGATAATTATCAAGTGATAGAAACACATCAATTGTGGGAAAATAATATAGCTGCACAAATTGGACAACGTATGAATATCAGAGTTTTTTTGTAATTATACATCTTATTTGCAGTCACACGCATTGTATTTGTTGCGGCACATTGCACTCCAGCGTTTTAAAATGTGGAGCATAAGGCTCCATCCTTGTGCCCAATAGCTGTGTTCTTGTTTCAATGTAGCAATACAGAGAATACAATGGACATGAAAGCAAGCTGCTACATAAGAACACATGAAAAACAATATGGAGTAAAAATTTACTTATTTCAAGATAGCAGCATAGAAAAGAGAATTGACATGAAGACAAGTTAATGTACATGAAGATATGGACACTAGTATATTTGGGTCAAATTTCAACGGCGTGCTCCACATAATTGCCACTTTATATTGTAGGGAGAATGACAAACAACAGATCCCCTCAAATGTTCTTTCACATGATGTCGCTTTTCCGAGGACATAGATATCGTCTCTATTGCAATGTTTCATTCAGACACGTGTCATCTCGGATTTGACTGTCCAAACCCCATATAGTTGTCGCTATAATGACGTCCTAGACATCGGATTTCCAACATCCCATTTTTTTGTTCTCTCTACATGTTTGCATTGGGAGAGATGTCTCCAGATGTCGTAAGACTGATGTAGGAAATGGTGGTAATAGCAACAGTACAAGGTATCAACTTCGACGTGGTTTCTATGGGAGAGACAGTCCAGGACGTCATACAACTGATGTGCTCAGTGGTGGAAATATCGACGGTAAGAGTCCAAGACATTGTAAGATCGACATCAACATAGGTGGAAAGAGAGACGTCAACGGAGGTGGAAAGAGCGACGTCTTGGAGGTGGCAAGAGCGACATCTTGGAGGTGGAAAGAGAGACATTAAGAGGTATCAACTCCAATGTGGTTTCTATGGGAGAGACACTCCAAGATGTCACAATATCAACTGTGTTGTAGGTATTTGAAGAAAGAATACAATATCAATAGTGAGTGGGAAATGTACATTAACCTTTGCTAAGATACTAGCCATATCAATATTTAAATCTATATCATTGGTCTTAGGCAAGGTTGGTTGAGGAGGAGGACTAAATTCCAGTGGTAAAGGGGGTCTTGTCTAATGAACTTTACGATCACTAGGATATGTCTTGGGTGTGTTATCACACAAACTCACAATTGTTGAGCTAAAGTTCGAAATATCAAGTGCAATCATGCATAAATTAGAGGGAAGGCCCATGTCACCTCACCAAACCTATTTCACATCAAGCCAGTTTTCCTCCGACTGAAGGGGGTTTCCCTTAATTAAGTATGCGAGGACTTAAGGAAATGAATATCAATGTGGAGAGTGAAGTCTGAGAAAAATGCATTTTGGTAGCTTTATAGTATTGAAGAAAGTACTTGGAGGTCTCAATATCAATGTATTTTCATTGGGCATATGGAGTTAATGTAGTGATTCAATGGAGACCGAGGCATAAATAAGAATTGAAAGTCTATCATAGGATTATCACCCCATAAGCCTAGGTCAACCTCCTAGGAGAGAAAACCCTAGAGTTTATCCCCTCATAAACACTAGGTGTCATCCTATCCCTTCAAGAGCTACTAGCACAAGATAAATACAATTATGTTTAAACCCTAGGGGGATAACCACTTCTAACCCTTAGAACTAAACCCTATCCAAGAAAATCCTTAAGGGAAGAGCCACTCCTAACCATTAAGGAAAACCTTGAATGCTTCAATGAGTTAAGATGGATAAAAGAAGGGAAGGGGATGATCACTCTCAATCCTTCCTTATGGTTTAAAGATTGTTCTAGGAGACAAAGTTAACATGCAACTATTACTCTAATAGAGCATTCACCAAGATATCCCAAGAAACATCACATGAAACATAATGATAACAGTTAAGATAAGGCACATAGCATTAATAAAACCCATTTTGGTGAAACATCCACCAAAAAAAGAGAGAAAACATCCACTAGATCAATCTCCAAAAAATTCCGCTTAGGTATAACACAAGATGCTTCAACAAAATTTTCTCAAATCAGGAGAAAAGAGGGGATTTGGCGCAAAATCTAGCCTCCAAAGGCCATTCAATTCTCTCTTTTCTTCTCAAAATAAGATATACAATCTTCAACTGTTCTTCAATTGGGATAGGGTTTCCTTCACCAAGCATGTAAGAAAGACCCAACATCATCCTCCACATGTGGGCATGTGGGCTTCAAAATGAGATAACGTCGTATCACAACCAACAACCCACAAAACCATCCAATGAATTACCTTATTTACCAATTAAGAAAACAAAGAACCAATATCCATTTACACATGGGCGTAAGAGATTCAACACAAGCACATAACATTCCTCAAGGGGTTGGCCCTAAATTTCTCTTCCAATTCAAAATTAGAACTTCAATTTGAACCAAACTTAGGTAATCATCAACGATCATCCCAACATTCAAATTTTATGTTTATTTCCCCTTCTTTAGGTCAACCCTCTAAGAATCTAAAGGGTCATTGTCACATGCATATATATATATGACAATCCTGATCATTTTCCTTTGAAAGTATCTTCAAAACAAAGCTCTGATTTATGGGATAAAATCTCTTTGTGATACTTTGATTCTACAATAAGTCAGTTACTATTTTCTCAAGTCTTTGGGAAAAAAGTGTCATAGAATTTTGAGAAGGTTCAACATTATGTAAAGTTGTAGGCTTGGTAAAGTTTTGAGAAGCTAGAAGATTCTCTTCAACCTTAGAAGCATGCTCTTGTGCTTCTACAACGATCTTTGGGGACTTGTCCCTTAACATAAATCCAAATTTCCCCTCAAAGGATTTTGTGTATCAAAGAAGGATGATGACACCATCCTTCAAGCTAATTTCCTCAAGAATTTGATTGAGTAAATTTTCAAATCTTGTGTCAAAATATTTTATCGATTCATTTTCCTTCTTCATTTCATTAAATTGCACTAATAATAACCAATAATCCTTGTTTTTGTCCCATCTCTTCATAAAGGTATCATGAAAGGCTTCCCAAGTTTTGATACTCTTATCAAGAAGGTTATTATACCATTTTCTAGCATCTTCAACTAGAGAAAGAACGAAAAGTTTCATAACCACATCTTCATCATCATTATTAAGAGGATGAATTTGAAAGCATGCATAGAAGTTATCTATATTTTCTTCAACAATGATGACATTATTACCAAACAATTTAGGCAACCATTTATCAAAGTTTTGAGTCATAGTGTGAGGGTACCCTTGGATTGCAAACATATCTAAAGGTTTAAAGGCATTGGTAACCCATGGTCATTGAGCCATTGGAGATAAATAAATTATTCCTTCAAATAAATATCTTAATACAAGGGAATTATGAGGATGCCTTATCTTATAGACCTCCTCCTCTTAGGGGATTAGGGGAATAGTCTGTAATTCATCCTCTTGTTGTTATACCATGAAATAGGACTGAATATTGCTGCCAGAAATGTGTCCTTTATTATATCATAAGATGATAAAATTGGTGCTATTGAAAACTCATTTGAATTCCACGTATAGTATGGGAGAAATCCCCTCTTCATGAATCATATATGTGTGAAATTGGTCTCAAAAGAGCACTAATTTCTGGCTTGTATGTTCTGCAAATTATAATGGTAAACAACACTAAACCAGGCCTGAAAAGATATCACTTCAAAAGAATACTAGTGCTTCTGCAAAACCACTCCAAGGGTAAGTGAATCAGCCCAATAAAATATTTCAAATGCTAAATATAACCCCTCTATTGTGTTGGAACTAAGATACATGGAAAAAAAAATGAGAGGTTTGAGTGCTATATGAAAAGCTTATATGCTACAAGTGGCCTTCAAAACAACTCCCCAATCTCAATCTCCAAGAATAACCACCATCAAAATCTATTCCAAGCAAGGGTTAAGTGGAGAAATCCTCATAGATCATGAATAAATGACAATAAGTGCCAAAACCATGCCAAATCAACCACAAAACTCTAGGGAGTTCCATCACAAACTCAAGAAGTATGCTTGAAATCCATGTAGCAAGAAGGTGAGCACTCCACATGAAACCCTAGTCCATATTCAAGTTGTTATAAGAGATGTATGTAATAGAATGGTTCTTAATTGAACATGTGTTCAAAGACACTAAATATGGGCAATTATTAAATACTAATATGGAAGTTGAAGATGATAAAGCTAGAAGGACTTGGCAAAAACATGGCAGACAGTCTAAAGAAAAAAGGAAATTGCATATTGCAAAAGAAGGAATTGAAAATAGGCATGAAGATAGCCTTATGTCAGGATCAAACAAGGGTATATATACAAGGAAAACACTTGAGGTAATGGGATTATCTCTTCAAATTTTATTCATTGATTATGGACCTGTATTGATAGTTAATGGGCTGAAATTTGACTTGAAAGAACATAAAGGAGCACTAATGGAAAGGAATCTTAGTAAAGGTTGCATTATGGAATATGGTAGAACATAGATTCATAAGGCGAATTCAGTCAAAGGAGGTACATCTAGTCCAGTAATGGATATGGAGTGGAAACAAAAAGAGGACAATCAAGAACCTAAGGATAAGTTCACAGAGGCTGATGTACAACAAAAAATTGAAGGTAAGTTTATTTGTACAAATTGCAAAAAGAGAAATGGTAGATGTGATCAGAAAACCGAAAAGAGACAAACAATCTTAGAGGATGAAGGCAAATATGCTTTAGTGAACTATGAACTTGCAATAACAAGAAAAAGGGTTCAATGGAATGTGATATTCATGGTGGTAACAATAATTTTTACTGTTGTAAAAGGGACTTTACAGTTTAATGGAAACTCGATTATATATGGTGATTTTGTTTCTTATACAGAAACAAAAAGAAATTTATCTTCTAAAATGAGAATTTGGCATATTTTGATTGAAAATAATGAGGAATGGAAAAGGAAACTTAGTGGCTTAGATATTTGTAATAAAAAGGGGAAGAATGAAAAGAAATATGCAAGGAAGGCCAAAGAGAAACACACAGAACACAATTTAGAAATTAGATAGCATTTAGAACAATGTGAAGACAAAGAAGAATTTTCCAAGAAAAGACAACACAAAGGAGGATATGACAAGATTGACATGTCATATGCACATCAAAAGGATAAAAAACTGGAGAAAACTTTGGGCAGAGTTAACAAGAAAAGAGATGAGAAATATAATATGTTTTATGAATTTTTATTAACTGTTGAATGTGTTTTTCAGGGTGAAAGACAAATTGTTCTTGGAGATATATTTTCTTGTGCAAATATAGAGGAGTATGGGAGCTCTGGAAATGCAGAAAATCAATTATCCTTATTGAAGTATCCCATGGTTATATAGTTTGGGAAGTATCCCCAGATCTAATTCCATATTATATTGAATTGAGTCTAAGTTTTATTATTATAATTTTGAAACCCGAGGAGGATTAAAAACTAATATTTTTAGGATCAATTTGGAACCTTACACAATTAAAGTGTTTAGGAAAAAGATTCTTGGTGATCCTTGTGGATGAAGAAGAATTTGGTCCTTATTGGGCATTAGACTCTATGAATGGTTGGTGCTACAATTTCTGTTGTGCAATGCACTGGCTACTTTAATGTGCACAATGAATAATGTCTTATGCAATTTCATTGATTCTTTTTCCATAGTGTACTTGGATGACAATCTCGTGTTTAGTGAAACTCTTGGGATGAGCAAATGTTGCATTTGTAGCAAGTGCTTGAAACTCTAAAACAAAATTAACTTTTGATGAATTGGAATAAATATGAATTTGTCTAAGGCTTCAATCTATTTGGATTATGTAGTGGGAGGGTGTGAACTAAATATTAATCAGAGAAAAGTAGACACAATAATATACAGCCTACACAAAGGAATGTGCATGAGGTAGGAAGCTTTGTTCGGGAAACCCAGTAAATGAGGAAGTTCATTGCTTATTTCTCCAAAATAGAAACCCCACTCCATGTGTTGACCTAAAAAATACATTCATAATGACCATGGCTCTAAAGGATCTTCATTGATAACGTTCATAACATTATTCACTTGCTAAAAGGATAACCTTTGATAGCATTCATAACATTATGCATTAATGCTTATCCATGTTTTCTCTAAATGCTCATTCTGCTTGAAAATTAAAAGTTGGATGTCACCTTGACTCTCCTCTATTCTAGAGTCATACATTTATTTTGTTGTATGTAAAGGGAATAACCATGGATGCAAGATGTTGCATGCATTATGTTTGATTATGGTGTTGGAATCTTTTATTTGGTTCTTACCAAGGCTCATGTCATTGACAAGTTGAGGAACCTCACCAAGTCACCATGGAGTAAGTGCTTGCTACATTTAATTCCAAACAATGGTTTACTAAGGTATCTGAGCCAACAATAATTTCTTTTCATTTCTATAAGACCATTGCCGACAACAACATTAAATTCAAATTCTATTTTTATTGGATAACCATGTATCTAATTACCTTTTTCCAGAGCTAATTAATCCATAAATATGGGCATCACACTAACCACGATGATTGAGTTGGGTTTTATTCCTAGCATAAACTACATTTCATTGAATAATGTTGTGATTTCATGGGAATGGTGAGTCTAGGAATAACCAACAATGTTTTCATTCCATGGATCTACTTACCTTTTTCCAGCGCTATTAAATATGCACATGTAGACAGAACACCAACCATGGTGATTGAGTTGGATTTTATGCATAGGACTTGTGTTTTGTTGAAGAATATCAAGGCTTCATCGGGACCTAATGATTGCATTCCAATCAAAGAATGAGGTCGATTTTCAATAACACTCTGTCGAGAATTTTTTTCTAGTGTAGTCACATGGGCCTTGGCCAAACATACATGCAGGAGCTTACGAAGCAACATTATGCTGCTCAGTTTGGATTTCATGCCCTTGGACCAAATTGGCCACATTTCCTTGAATGACTTGAGGAGGCAGGTTGCAACTATCAACAAAACTCAAACCGAGAATCAAATGCATGAACCATCAGTTGCATTGGATCCATAGCACTAGGTTTCAACTATTGAGACTCCTACACTATCATTTCATCGATCGGAAAAAAATTTGTTGGAGTATCTCCAAAACTAGGATTTTGTTCAATGATGCATAATGCAATTTCTGAAGAGGAGGTCGATTTTAAAGAAAACTATGTCAGCGATTTTTGGCTAGTGTAGTCACATGGACCTTGGCCAAATAGACTTGCAAGAGATTAAAAAAGTCTGTTATGCTACTTGGTTTGGAATTAATGCCCCCAGACCAAATTGACCACATGTCCCTAAATGGCTTGAGGAGGTGAGTTGCAACTCGCGATAAAACTTAAACTGGGATTCAAATGAACGAATCGTCAGTTGCATTGGATTAAGAGCATTGATTTTCAACTAGTGGGGCCCCTATGTTATCATTCCGTCGAACGAAAAACCATTTGTTAGAGTATCTCCGGAACTAGGGTTTTGGTCAATGGGGCATAGTGAAATTTTTGAAGATGAGCTCGATTTTCAAGAACACTTTGTCGATCTTTTTTTTCTAGAGTAGTCGCATGGGCCTTGGCCAAAAATACATGTGGGAGCTTACGAAACAATATTATGCTGCTCGGTTTGGATTTTATGCCCTCGGACCAAATTGGCCACATGTCCTTGAATGACTTGAGGAGATGAGTTGCAACTATCGATAAAACTCAAATGATGACCTGGATGCACAAACCTCCAGTTGAATTGGATCCAGAGCACCAGGTTTCAGGTATTAGGGCTCCTAAGTTATCATTCCATCGACCAAAAAACAATTTGTTGAAATATGTCCCACACTAGGATTTTGGTCAATGAGGCATAGTGCAATTTCTAAAGAGGAGGTCGATTTTAAAGAACATTGGGTCGAGTCTTTTTTACTAGTGTAGTCACGTGGGCCTTGGTAAAATAGACTTGTGGGAGATTACAGAAGTCTGGTATGCTACTCTGTTTGGATTTTATGCCACTGGACAAAATTGACCACATGTCCCTAAGTGGCTTGAGGAGGTGAGTTACATCTTGCGATGAAACTCAAATCGGGGCTCAGATGCACAAACCGTCAGTTTAATTGGATTAAGAGCACTTATTTTCATCTAGTGGATCCCCTACGCTATCATTTTGTCGATCAAAAAACCATTTGTTGGAGTATCTCTGGTACTAGTACGGTTTTGGTTAATGAGGCATAGTGAAATTTCTGAAGATTAGATCGATTTTAAAGAACACTCTATCGAGAATTTTTTTCTAGTGTAGTCGTATGGGCATTGGACAAGGATACAACTGAGAGCTTACGGAAAAACATTATACTGCTTGGTTTGGATTTTATGCCCTCGGACCAAATTGACCACATGTCCCTCAATGACTTGAGGAGGCGAGTTGCAACTATCGATAAAACTCAAACCATGACTCAGATGCACGAACCATCAGTTACATTTGATCCGGAGCACCAGGTTTCAACTATTGGGGCTCCTACGCTATCATTCCATCGGCCGAAAAACAATTTGTTGGAGTATCTCCAACACTAGGATTCTGGTCAATGAGGCATAGTGCAATTTCTGAAGAGGAGGTCGATTTTAAAGAACACTGTGTAGGGTGTTTTTGGCTCATGTCGTCACATGGGCCTTGGAAAAATAGACTTGCAGGAGCTTACGAAAGTCTGTTATGCTACTCGGTTTGGATTTTTTCCCCCAAATCAAATTGACATGTCTCTAAATGGCTTGAGGAGGCGAGTTGCAACTCATGATAAAACTCAAAATGAGACTCAGATGCAGGAACTTTCAGTTGCATTGGATTAAGAGCACTGTGTTTCAACTAGTGGGTCCCCTACGCTATCACTCCATCATCCGAAAAACCATTTGTTGGAGTATCTCTAGCACTAGGGTTTTGGTCAATGAGGCATAGTGCAATTTCTGAATATGAGCTCGATTTTCAAGAACACTCTGTCAAGCATTTTTTCTAGTGTTGTTGCATGGGCCTTGGCCAAACATACATGCGAGAGCTTACGGAACAACATTATGCTTCTCGATTTGGATTTTATGTCCTCAGACCAAATTGGCCACATGTCCTTCAATGGCTTGAGGAGGCGAGTTGCAACTATCGATAAAACTCAAACCAGGACTCAGATGCACGAATCGTCAGTTGCATTTGATCTAGAGCACTAGGTGTCAACTATTGGGGCTCCTACGCTATCAATACATCAACCAGAAATTTTTTTATTGGAGTATCTCCAACACTAGGATTTTGGTCAATGAGGCATAGTGCAATTTCTGAAGAGGAGGTCAATTTTAAAGAACACAGTGTCGGGTATTTTTGGCTAGTGTAGTCATGTGGGCCTCGGCCAAATAGACTTGTGAGATATTACGAAAGTCTGTTATGCTACTCGGTTTGGATTTTATGCCCCCGAACCAAATTGACCACATGTCCCTAAATGGCTTGAGGAGCCGAGTTGCAACTCGCGATAAAAATCAAACCAGAACTCAAATGCCCAAACTGTTAGTTGCATTGGATTAAGAGCACTGATTTTTAGCTAGTGGGGCCCCTATGCTATCATTCTGACGATCGAAAAACCATTTGTTGGAGTATCTTTGAATCTAGGGTTTTGGTCAATGAGGCATAGTGCAATTTCTGAAGATGAGATCGATTTTCAAGAACACTTTGTCAAGCATTGTTTTCTAGTGTATTTTCATGGGCCTTAGAAAAGCATACATGTGGGAGCTTACGAAACAACTTTATGCTGCTCAGTTTGTATTTTTTTCTCTCGGAACAAATTGCCCACATGTCCTTGAATGGCTTGAGAAGGTGAGTTGAAACTATCGATAAAACCAAAACTGGGACTCGGATGCATGAACCATTAGTTGCATTGGATTCAGAGAACCAGGTTTCAACTATCTAGACTCTTATGCTATCATTCCATCAATCGGAAAACAATTTGTTGGAGTATCTCCAAAACTAGGATTTTGGTCAATGAGGCATAGCGCAATTTCTAAAGAGGAGGTCAATTTTAAATAACACTGTGTCGAGTTTTTTTGGCTAGTGTAGTCACATGGGCATTGGCCAAATAGACTTGTGGGAGCTTACGAAAGTTTGTTATGCTACTCGAGTTGGATTTTATGCCTTCATACCAAATTGACCACATGTCCCTAAATGGCTTGAGGAGGCAAGTTGCAACTCGTGATAAAACTCAAACCAAGACTCAGATGCACGAACCGTCAATTGCATTTAATTGAGAGCACTAATTTGTAGCTAGTGGGACCCCTACACTATCATTCCTTTGACCGAAAAACCATTTGTTTGAGTATCTCCGACACTAGGGTTTTGGTCAATGAGGCATAGTGCATTTTTTGAAGATGAGCTCTATTTTCAAGAACACTCTATTGAGCATTTTTTTCTAGTGTAGTTGCATGGGCCTTAGCCAAACATACATGCGAGAGCTTACAGAAAAACATTATGCTACTCGGTTTGGATTTTATGCCCTCGAACAAAATTGGCCACATGTCCTTGAATGTCTTAAGGAGGCGAGTTGCAACTATCAATAAAAATAAAATTGAGACTTAGATGCATGAACCATCAGTGGCATTGGATCCATAGCACTAGGTTTCAACTATTGGGGCTCCTATGGTATCATTACATCGACTAGAAAACATTTTGTTGGAGTATCTCCAACATTAGGATTTTGGTCAATGAGGGATAGTGCAATTTCTAAAGAGGAGTTCGATTTTAAAGAACATTGTGTCAGGTGTTTTAGGCTGGTGTAGTCATGTCGGCCTTCGCATAGACTTGCTGGATCTTATGGAAGTATATTATGCTACTTGGTTTGGATTTCATGGCCCCAGACCGAATTGACCACATGTCCCTAAATGGCTTGACGAAACAAGTTGCAACTCGTGATAAAACTCAAACTGGTAATCAGATGCATGGAATGTTAGTTGTATTGGATTAAGAGCATTGAGTTTCAACTAGTGGGGCCCCTACGCTATCATTTTGTCGAAGGAAAAACCATTTGTTGGAGTATATTCGACACTAGGGTTTTGGTAATTGAAGCATAGTGCAATTTCTGAAGATGAGCTCAATTTTTATTTTTATTTTATTTATTTATTTATTATTTTAATTTTTTATGTCTGGAGGAATCAACAACTAGTTGGGCATGTGGCCGTGTTATCCAACTGCTACCACTATAACCTCCAGGTGTTCCCACGAGGCCC
>CBVK0102154168.1:0-11082 GCA_900067695.1 Picea abies
TTTGTTGGAGTATTTTCGACACTAGGGTTTCGGTCAATGAGGCATAGTGCAATTTCTGAAGATGAGCTCAATTTTCAAGAACACTTTGTTGAGATCTTTGTTCTAGTGTAGTATCATGGGCCTTGGACAATCATATATGCAAGAGCTTATGGAACAACATTATGATACTCAGTTTGGATTTTATGCCCTCAGACCAAATTGGGCACATGTCCTTGAATGGATTGAGGAGGTGAGTTGCAACTATCGATAAAATTGAAACTGAGACTCGGATGAACGAACCATTAGTTGCATTGGATTTGGAGCACCAGGTTTAAGCTATTGGGCCTCCTACTCTATCATTCCATCGACTGGAAAACAATTTGTTGGACTATCTCCAACACTAGGATTTTGGTCAATGAGGCATAGTGCAATTTTTGAAGACGAGGTCAATTTTAAAGAGCACTATGTCGGATATTTTTGGATAGTGTAGTCATGTGGGCCTTGGCCAAATAGACTTTTGGTAGCTTACATATGTCTGTTATGCTACTCGGTTTGGATTTTATTCCCCTGGACAAAATTGACCACATGTCCCTAAATTGCTTGAGGAGGCGAGTTGCAACTAATGATAAAACTCAAATTGGGACTCAGATGCATGAACCGTTAGTTTCCTTGGGGCCCTTGAGCTATCATTCCATCGATCGAAAATACTTTTGTTTGAGTATCTCCGAAAATTGCATCGACGAAACATTGGGAAGAGGACCAAGAGGCCAATTATATCGATTCATATAGGGTGATAGGGATAATTTTGAGCCCAACCCACAAGGATAATTGTTTCATGTATCACCATTGTCGATACACTAAAACTAAGACACTAAAATCTAAAAGTGGTAGATATAAAAATACAAATAAAAAGCCAAATAATTTTGGTCTATCAAAGCCATCCCTTGAGATAAGTTTCAATCGCTCTTCTCAGTTCATGTGGTAGCTTCTATATATGAGAACAAAATAAACATAATATGATTCTGATACCCACCAAATTTAAGTCGACCTCAACCAAACCATTATGATTGAAGGAAAATAGAATCCACATTGATGCATTTCAATCAGGTATCTAATATAGTGGGAGAGCACAATCAATTATAGAGCTTGGTGTAGTCATTGGCAAGATAATATATGAGATGGTGGGATACACATGCATCCCCACTATAGACATGGATTGTCACGACTAAATACTTCACCAAACATTTCAGGGGGAAGAAGCTATCAACCAAAACATATATTCCCAACTTTAAACTAGGATTTGATCCTCTCACTCATGTCAAAGACTTTGAGAGAGAATGGAGAAAAATTTGGTACAAGGATAAAATGTTTGGCCTCAGTTGTTTTCCAATACATTTGATGATCTCCCTTATAAATGGTATAAAATAGAAGAAGCAGATAGAGAAACATTCACCTAGAAGGACCTCAGAGAAAACTTCATCAAATATTTTTCTTTTAACCCTAAAGAAACAAAATTGACTGACACAAACAAAGAACTAAGACATTTCATTAAACAACAAGGCACGAAAATAAAATGGACAAAAGGGAAAGAACAAGTTGACATAGGGTTGAGCTTGACTTGTAATTTCATAGCATGCCATAATTAAAGGATTCATATTGCATGTCTAATTGACATGGAAAATGAAAGTTTTCTTAGAAAAATATCCAAATGGAGAAAGGAACACCGAGAGATAGCCAAACAAGTGAAATATGTATTGAATTTTTTAAAGCATGATGACCATGAATCCTCAGACCAAGTCAAATTCCCACCTGCTTACAATGAATTCCATTAAAAAGAGTGTAAATTAGATGAATCTAAGCCACCCAAATGGATGGATGTAGAAATAAACTTCAAATAAGTCGACATATCAAATGATGGTTGACCAAAATTGGCTTGCATTGGTGACTACTGGACTAAGAAGAAAACCATGAGGATATTTGACCTTCTAAAGGAGTATCGATACGTATTTTCTAGGGACTATAAAGATTTGAAAGGGTTGGTTAAAGAAATGGGTGAAATGAAAATCAAGCTAATACCAGGAGAGAAAACCATAAAGAAGAGACCATATAAATTGTCCCACAAATATAAAGAAATTGTTCAAAAAGAGATCCAACATATGTTATCAATTGGAATCATATACCCTATATATGTTGCCAAACATGTTGAAAAATACAATGCCAGTGCTAAATTTAGAACTACAACTATTGTCATTATTACATGCACTCTAAAATTCAATTCAATTTCTGATGCACACACCTTAAGGAAGCTAATTTGGGCATTTAATTTGTTGCTAAAAATATGCAAATTACACTTTGACACTGAAATTGGCACTAAATCTCCAAAAAGGAAGAAAAATATGGTCCTAAATACAAAATGATGTTTTGTGTCAACTTTAGCGCAAGAAATGCCACTCAATGAAAAACAAATATACTAAAAAGGATGCTAAAGTTAGAACTAATCACATTACTTATCTTTCTTCTCTAAACCTCACTAAAAAAACCTATTTTCCCAAGAGTCACTCATAAATATTATTTGTTGGTAAAGGCCAACGATCTTCCTTCTTGCATGAGAATTGTGCCTATGCCTTTTCCCTAGGAATCACATTCCAAAAAAACAAATCTTCATGAAGTTAGGAAGATCAAGTACTGGGGTTGTACACATAGCATCATTCAAATCCTGGAAGGCTTGATCTACTGCTTCAATCCAAATGAAAACCTTTTTCTTCGATAAGGAAGTGAGAGGAACAACAATTTTTCCATAGTTCTTGACAAATTTTTTATAATACCCTATTATACCAAGGAAACCTCGTAAACATTTAAGAATCTTAACATGTGCCTAATCTTTCATTGGTTCAATATTTTTTGGGGTTCACTCATAGACCATCCTTACTAACAATATGGCCCAAATATTCCACTTCTAATACACCAAAGGTACATTTGTACCTTTTGAGAAATAATTGATGATGATAAAGTAGTTGTAAGACATAATCCACATGGATAAGATGGTATTACCAAGTTTTATTGTAGATTACGATGTCATCAAAAAAGAAAAGGACAAAATGATGTACAAAGGGTTTAAAGATGTGGTTCATGAGACTTTGTAAGGTGGACAATGCATTGCAAAGGAAAAAGGGAATCACCAAGAACTCATAATGACATTCATGAGTGAAAAAATAAATTTTAGGAATATCAACTTCCTTCATATGAATTTGGTGATAGCCAGGATGGAGATAAAGTTTGGTAAAAAAATTGAGCACCTTTAAGTTCATCCAAAAGATCATGAATGACTGGAATGGGAAATTTATCCTTGACAATTATCTTGTTGAGAGGGTGAAAGTAAAGACACATATTCCAAGTGCCTTGTTTTTTTAGTAGCATGACAACTAGTGATGAATAAGGATCGGTACTAGGGAGGATAACACCTACAACTAGCAATTCTTGGATAATATTTTTAATTTCATTTTTTTAGAAAATGGGTGGTGATAAGAGTGGAAATTGGGTGGGGGAATACTAGCTATGAGTGGAATAGAATGATCATGTGCACCACAAGAGGGTGTGATTCCTTGGGGTGTTTCAAAGACTGATTGGTGTTTGCATAAGAGTAACTGCATGTCAGGAGGGATGGGTTGGGAAGGGGTCTCAAAGGCTTGAATGTCATGGAACTGGGAAAAAATACCCAAATTTCCATTTTTAAGGAGTTTTCCCATGCGGTGTAAGTTAATGATATTTGGAGAGCTTACTATGATTCCTTGGAAAGTGTCACAAAAACCTTCTTTCAATTAGTATAATGACTTTAAAATGCTTAATGTAGCCAATTAATTTAAGGGTTCAAAGAGTAGAAATACTAGTCAAGGCATGTAGGGAAATTTGGGGTTCCACATATGGTTGATCAGAGGGAAGTGTCATCAACTAGCTGAGGAAAAGGTTCTTGAGAGATAACATCACTATCATATTTTGAAATATCCTTGGAAGTGGCCATAAATATTTTCTACTCCTTCCATTTGTGTCGAAAAAAATATTTTTCATCAAAATTGTAGTAGATACATTTAAGTTGACGTTTTTCCATTTCAACACGAGTTAATTTATGGATCTTGAGAGGAGGAGAGGGAAGAGAGGGGTTGGTGGGATGAGGATTGGGAATAAAGGATTATTTTTTTTATTTTCTATCTACCACTTTTATATTTTAGTGTCTTAGTTCTGGTGTATTGGCAATGGTGATCCATGAAACAATTCTCATTGTGGTTTGGACTCAACATTATCTCGATCTCCTTGTATGACGTGATATAATTGGCCTCTTGGTCCTCTTCCCAAGGTTTCGTCGACACAATTCTAGATATACTCTAAAAAATGGATTTTCAAATTGACCACATGTCCCTAAATGGCTTGAGGAGGCGAGTTGAAAATCGTGATACAACTCAAACCGAGACTCAGATGCATGAACCATCCGTTACATTGGATTAAGAGAACTAAATTTCAGCTAGTGGGGCTCCTACGTTATCATTCTGTGTAAGATACCCTTTAATGATTGTGGCTACTTTAGTCTATTTCTATAGTATTTAACAAAACCTTTGGTTTGAGTATTTTGTCAAACAGTTGATGGAAATCCTCTATTCTGACCAATAAACCCTTTCTTTGTTGGTTGTATCTTAATTCTGATGTAGATTTTTTGTCAAACAGTTTGTGAGCATATTCCAATCCTCCATGTAACACTTATATTGGCTGTTGTTTGTTTATGAATTTATTGATTTTGTTTTCTTATGTAGCTTTCATGATGAATGATGTTTACTTGCCACTAATAAAATTCATGTTCAGACTATCAATTTCAGTAGAGTTTACAAGGAAATAACCAACAATTTAATACACAAGACAACAAGGAAAAATGCATACCAAGATTTGTTTTTTATTGCAATAATCTAACTTGTTACAAGATGGCCATATTATAGGTTCAGGTCGCCCTCTTTTGGATAGGAATGGATCCCCACAATGTCAAATTCGACTCAGGGAAAATGCAGTCCACTCTAGTCATAAAATGATGTATCTTTTTTTTATTATTTCCCGTGTTTGATATAGGCTGGAAGAACAACAAGAGTATTGTGGTAGTGGTTGTAGGTTTCCCCAAACAATTGGCAGCCAATACACTTGATCAAATAAGGGATTAACTCCCTTCAAAGGTTCTGCAACCACTGTTGTAACAATACACCCTCCTTTGTCACTCTACAACCCTTCACAATCAACAATACACCCTTCACTATTCAAGTTCTCCCTCCTTAGAGACAAATGCGACCTCCTCTAATCCTGTGTGCCCTGCATGAGATATCCATCCTTTAAATGGAGAAATAATGGCCCAGAAAGCGGCCCCTTCCTTCAATAATTCACCCAACTAGTAAATAAACATTCTCTCAGCCCAAAATTTGCCTCAACGGTGAGGTATTCATCCCATAATGAAAGAAAACGACCCAACACTTCATAAACTCGCCCAATTGAAATATTTCATGAATGAGAGTGCCTAGGTTTGTATGAAACTCTCCCATTTGTATAAGAAATACACCCAACAAGTATTTCCAGTTCAGTTCTAGATTATAGTGTGCCCAAATAGTGAAAGAATGTGCCCAACAGGACATGAGCCGATCTTACAATCATTGATTCACCCCACACCCTAAAATATTAGCCACAACTCAAACACTTCATTTCAAATTAGAATTATAATCTTCCCAATGAAGAACAATGAAGAGATCAAATTGATCTCTTCCCACAAAATGACTAGCTAGGGTGTATCATTGCAACACTGAAACCAATCCTAGGATTTGTCACCAAAACCCTTAAAACCCCAAGCTCTAAGAGCTCTCCAAGCCAAGAGGCCGAATAAAAAATAATCAATCATCATCATGAGAGAATAAAGGCCCCTATCTCTCCTTTATACCCCCTGTTCACCTTGTCTCTCCAAGTGACTTTTTTCTTTATTATATTATTCATTGATTAAATCACTTAATGAATTAATTAACCATTTTAAATCTAAAAATTGATTTATCTATCCTTATGGCTTCTCCATCCACTGAAATTCACTTCTCATCATCTTATCCTATAGTTCTCTTCCTCTCGATTCCGATGAGGTATTACACTAAGAGGTTTCTTCAAGCAGTATTACCATTATGACCTTCTTAGTGAATCTAATTAAAATATGACCCATACTAACTCAAAATTACGGAAATCGTCAGAATGCAATGAAACCAAAGCCAAGTTGTGCGGAATGGATCCTGATGATGAAATATGATGAACGATGCAAGTCGGGACCAATAAAACCCCTCAATATCTCTTGAAATTGCTTTCACCCCTATCTAGCTACTCTAGTATGCATAACACTTTGTAATGTAATAATATCCCAAAATGGGGACATTACAGTCCTCCCTGCCGGAATATTGCTTGTCCTCAAGTAATAACTAAATCCAACTACCTATGATACCGGGGTCCCATATCCACCGGTGTGACACAAGGTAGACTCACGTCAATATCTGGCCTCTCCAGGTTCTCAGCATGCATGACACCTAAATGCCCCTGATGAGTAGAATGATCAATGGACAAATAATCCTAGTCAACTCCGTGAGCAACCACTCTACTCAAAACTCAACGCCATCAAACATTGAACTATCAAGCACTCCAATCCTCGGATACTATATCAAAATATGAACTACAATTCCTCATGAAGGATGGTCCTGCAACATATCAACACCATGAGTCTCCTGCAAATAACACACAGTCTCAACCTAAAATGAGTGTGTCCTCCACGACCGTATCAAACCCAACAAAACCTCCACTGATTGAACATGTTGTTGTCATAGTGAGGTACTGCAAGACCTCAAACAATCACCAACAAGTGACGTGCTCCCCCCAATACTGAAGCTCACTTGAAATTCAAAGTAACTTCCTCCTGCAAACATCCACTCGTCTCCATTAGTCAATAAAATTCCCAGACTTGTAATCCTAAGGTCCCATGCTAGTCTCTAATAGGGACCATCATGATGATGTTGCACTACTTCGATCATGACTGTCTTCTCAAAGTATACATAATGTATCCTCCACTTTGGGATCCTCATAAGATGAAGCAAACTACTGACCAAATGGACTCCCGGATCCCATGTAAAATTTGGAAGTCCATCACTTCCAATCCCCACTAATTGTTGATGTTCCCTACTGGTAACTGTCAAAAGCCCTGCATCCTCATCCAAATGAGAGCCTTAATATGTATCAACCTTTGATATATCCTCTATCCCATGGCCTAAGATACTCTCTGTCACGCCCAAGGCCTCAACTGTTCATCTTTGATGATCCACCCCTATCCTACTGTATGCAATAAATACACTCATGTCAGGTGGTCTCAACCTACCAAATCTCCATGTCCCCTGCCACTGTCTATCTCCCTCTGTTTTTCTTTCAATGATGAAGGCATTGGGAAAGGTTATCATAAATATCTGCAACCAGCTATAGGACTGGAAAGTCTCATATTCTTTGGTCAATCCCAAGAACTTGACCAAAAGGTCGTCCACTAGCACCCATGGTAAATAATTGCCTATACTCCTCACTAAAAACCGACCATTGGGTACAACAGTAGGTATCTCCACAACCTGCGGGTCAATCAATCTCCCTCCATCATCACTCATATAGTTGTACTGTGAGGGTGATCTCCCAGAATGATGTGTTGCTGCAAGGGAGAGGAATCTCCATGCTCCACTACATATGAGGCCACATTACATTTATTCCATGCTAACTAACTAGTGGGCCTTAGTTAATAATAACAACCATAATGGAACCAATCCACTTTACATTGAATGACCACCATAACTATACCATTACTAGTTTTATGGGCCTTTTCCCCATAGCTCCACCCCCCGAATCCAATCCAATTTAGATTGGATGACCACCATAACTATACCATCACTAGTCTAATGGGCCTTTAGCCCCCATCCCAACACCCCCTGCCAATTACACCTCTAAGAAGGATCTCAACATTCCAAACCCCTTTGGAAAGTGTTTCCCTCAATGCTTGTATTATGGATGTACAACAATAAATGAGGGTCCCATGCATGGTTTCTAATCACAAATATGAAGTATTCCAAAGATATGGGGTCCCATGTGCAAGGGTTTGTCGTAATTCTCCAGTAGTCTAAGAATTTCATCCATAGATCTAGGTCCCATGTACGAGTGATGACCACCATGCTAAAATAGTGAGTGTCCCATGTGCAAGTACTAACTGCAATGATAAATTAATCCAAAAAGATCATCCATAAACTTGGATCCCATCCCTGGTAGTTTATTTTGACACCCAAATTATGACACTTGAGCTCAACTAATGGTTGAGTATGTTCTCGAAATTTCCACCATAGTCATGTGGATCCAAATAAATAGAATCCAAAATATCATCTGCATGGTTGTAATAGGTCAATTCGGGAGCTGAAAGGAACATTACCATTTAAGATTTTCCAAGATTAACACCAATATCCATAATTTGCCCATAAGTAACCTCAAAGACATTATATACATTAGGTGGAGTAGAGGCATCAAAATGGAAAGTGAAAGTAGTTATCTTCCAAGAAAAGACAATTATTCATGTACCAACCATCACAATCATGGTTTGAATCCCACCAAGAAAATATATCTCATTTATACTCTTCACTAATATCATGATACATTTCAAGAAGTTGTCATCTCTCCTTAAGCTCTCATATTATGTGTGCGATTTGATCCTCCCAATTTGTTTCCATTCTTTGGATCTATGAGGGTTTGGGGGCATTGAATATTGATCAAAAGAATAACATGATATCAAATAAAACCCCAAAAAATCCTCTATCCAATGACATTGGTCTAGTTGCAATATGGGCACTCTGTCAAAAGATATATTCTCTACAATAATGATGGTTCTCACAAAAAGGACCTTGGAATAAATTACTTTAAATCAATGATATCTCCAAGAGCAACGAATTCGATTGGAACCATTCTTTTTAAAAAATGGATGCTTTTTCAAGAGGAATTGAAATCTAGACTTGGTTTTCCCATATTATGCACATAAAGCTATAGGAATATATTTGAATGTTTCTGCCTCTTTTTTCTTAGGAAAAAATATACAAAAAGAATGAAAATAAATTCTTCCACTTTCTTTCCCAAGAAGGATCTCCAATACCAATTGTTATCTACATTAGTTATAAAAATTAAATCACATATAATATATCCAAGCTTAATATTGTAAAGTCCCATTTACTTGATTATATAAAAATACCATTTAGGCATGGAAACACTATACAATGATCCTTTTGGAAGAAATCCACCATTGTTCACTTGCCTCTTAAGGTAAGGTGACCTCTCATTGAGCTAAGCTCGAACACAAAATACTTCAATACATATCCATATACTTCAATACATATCCATAAAGACTATGTCTCTCTTTATGGCTAACTAGAGAACCCTAATCATAACCATCTACTAATTACCTAATGAAATTTCTTTAATGAGGCCACATTAAATGTGTTCCATTATAACCGACTAATGGATCTTATTTAATAATAACATCCATAATGGACCCATTCCACTTTACATTGAATGACCACCATAACTATATCATTACTACACTAGTGGTCCCTTTGGCCCCCTAATTACACCCCTAGGGAGGATCCCAACATATAGACACCAACCATTTTGGCACTCTCTTCTCCTCAATAACACAATGAAAACATTTAAGGAATCTCCTACAAGTCTCTAATCTCACTCATGCCAACCCATTTATCTCATGACATTGCCAATATGCTCACTATTGAGCACTCTAGGCCCTCATCTAGACATCAAATGTCATGACCTTGTCTTTTATGTCATATCACAAGGGAGATATCCCTTTTAACTACTCCATAGTCCCTTGGATATCTTCTTCCCTTCCAATGTAGGAAAAAAAAAGTCCAACAGTATTGGTTTCACACTTTGAATGACCTAAAGGAAACAACTTAGTTAAAAATATCCATGACCAACACTAACAAGGTTGCAGGTTTTAATGGTGTTTACTTCACTTCTTGTGCACATTCCAACCATGGTTTTTTTCTCAAAACCATCCAATTTCATATCATTTCTTACAAGAAAATCCCCCACTCCCCATAGTTTTTTCCTAGCCATAATTCCATGGGGTTTTTTCCTTGTTTGCATGCATAAAAACCATGTTTCCACACAAGTTCCACCATGAACAATGAGAAGAAGAGAATTTGGATAGGAAAATGAATAATGCACCTGGGAAATAAATTTTCTTTGGTAGAATGGAGAGTCTAAGAATCATTCATGAATGAGGGTGAATAATGGTTCACCCCCAAGTTTATTCTACATAAGACAAGTGTGCCCTTTTGACCAAGAAGCATGAGGAAACATCCAAAAGAACACCCAATTAAAAGATGAGTAGAAAATATTTTTAAGGAATCATGGGGAAGTAAGTTTTTACTTCAAATGACAAGTGTCAAACCATATCACCCATGCACCCCCTTTCCTCTTTTTATCTTATGGTAACATGGTCCCCTTGTTACTTGTCAAGCAACCTTTTATGTGGATAATATATTACCATAATCGTATCATAAGGACACCATGGACACCATGGAAATCATAAAACCACACCATAATCCTTTCCCACAATGGAAATCCATCTAAAATTCAATATTCATACCACTAGGAACATTTACAACTCATTGACCTTATTTATACACAACAACGTCGCCACTACGACCACTATTTTACAAGCGTGGAAAGAGAGACAACTATGTTACAAACGTGGAAAGAGAGACGACTATGTTACAAACATGGAAATAGAGATGACATCATGGAAATAGACACGACAATGTGGAAAGAGAGATGTCAACATGGAAATAGCGACGTTATCATGCAATATGGAAAAAAAAATCCTCTATTTTTCGACAGTATGGCCAATTTTGTTCATAACATTGCAAATAGAACGTGAAAATTTTTACGATATGTACTAGTGGGAGTAACCAAGGAGAAAAAAAACAGAGTTGCAAATGAGTGCAACAAATAGTGAGATCGGAAGAG
>CBVK0102154171.1:0-24958 GCA_900067695.1 Picea abies
CACACACACACACACACACACACACACACACACACACATATACCTAGTATGTATATTCAAACTAAGTCTCATTTGGGAAATTGCATTGTTTGATACTCTTGACTAATTAATACAACTCTCTGTATTTATCTACAACAATATAGGCATATATTTATATTTAAATTTCAAGTTCACTTCCAGAACGTCATTTAGTATTTATACAATCTAACTATTATCCCTTCAATTGATTACCTATACATAAATAAGCCCATGGCTGTGATGTTAGAAGTAATACAATACTGATTCCATTTAACTTAGATGCATTTTCCAATATCTTTACATAATTTAGTTCCATTCATAGCTAAGTTACACAAAAAATTTACTCAATGCATACAACTAAATTGTAAGGGTTTATCCTGTTAGAGATAATGCTTACAACTGTAGTAACTATGAGTTTCTAGGTTAACTATGACTGTTGTAACTGTGAGTTTCAACTATGACTGTTGTAACTGTGAGTTTCAACTATGACTATTGTAACTGTGAGTTTCTAGGTTTACTTTGTAACTGTGAGTTTCTAGGTTTACTATTTTTAGCTAATCAGATCTACTTGAGTCAGTGATCTGCATGCTATATATGTAAGCTCCATTTGTTTATTAAGTAATGAAAACTGTTTTGTGTTGTGTGAACTTAATTCTTCCAATCTTAATTTGGTATCAGAGAGAGAAGGAAAGAGGCAGATCATTGTAGTCTGTGGGATCATTTTGAAGAGGACCCAACTGCTGAGTTTTGTGTGGAGCGTCCCTATTCTTGCGCAATCTGCTGAAGAGACTGTTGCTCACTTCTAGCATATGCATGAATGCTGAAGTGCAAATCATGAGATGTTTTCTAAATCGTGAGTTGAAGAAAACGCGTGGGTTCCTTATGTTGATGAGTAGGCCATGAGAACGGGTGGAGGGCCATTGCAGTCCGTGTGTGAGTGAGGGAGATCTAGTGCTATTGCGTGGACTCATGAGATTTGCATGAGTTAATGCATGAATTTAGTTTAGAGTTGGTGCGTGGTGCAAATAGTAAGTTTTCTTATGGAGTGCTATGGTGCAAATCGTAAGTTTTTTTTTATGGAGTGATTTGGTGCATTTAAAACATAAGTTTTGTTTTATGTTGGAGTGTTGAAAGAGGAAGTGTGAGTTTTATGAGTCATTCAAGATTTGCATGCATGCATATGTGGAGCATTGAATAAGATTTGCATGCATGCATATGTGGAGCATTGAATAAGATTTGCATGCATTGGATTGTTTGAGAGTGAGGTATAAAGTTTTCTTTTAAATAAAAAAGGGGGATATTTTGAATATTAAAGTGAATTCATGCGGATAAAGTAAATGCATGTGTGTACGTGAAGTTATAAATCCTTTTATTAAAGTGCGTAAGATATTTAAGGATGAAGGAAAGTGAAGTGGAAGTTAGTTCACATTCTGAAGTTGCACTATCCTCCAAAGGACAGTGCATCAAGCATGCAATAGATCTCTCCATGAAGTACGATTACCTCACTAAGGAGTTGCCACATTCAGAGCAAATGGCCATCGAAAATATTTCAGCGTTTGGTATCTCGGTGTGGATAGATATGATGGAAGAACCACCATAAACAGTCACTGCCCTGCTTTTCTACTTATATATGTATGTGTGGTGTGTTTAAATTTTGTTTATGTATGTTAGATATATTATATGTGTTTGAGAGAGTGTGATTTTATTTCTAATCAAATGATGAAGAACCAATCATTGAACAGAGTAGCATGTGTTAAAGTTAATGGTTCTCGACATTCTTCGGTGCCAAGAGAACACATCACTAGTTTGAGTATGTGTACAAGTCTGTTATACACTAGTGGATCTTGTTATTCTTCGGTGCTCCAAGATCAACAGTTATAGGTTATGTTTTGTGTATGTGTGGTGAGTTTAATGTTTTTATATAAGTGTTTATGTAAAAATAAGAACTTGTATCTTGATGCAAGCTAGTAGCCCCAGTTTCAAGTACAATGTTTTTATTGGAAGTCACATTGTGTAAAGGAATGTTGAAGACATTCAGTATCCAAACTATTCTTCTATATAATGAAGGATAGTCGAAAGAAAAAATCCGACAGATGAAGGCAAGTTCATAGAATGCATCAATAATTGGCACCTTTTATCACGGAAGCCCCGATGAGCCGAGTTGTCAAATTGTCTAGTATACAAGTGCTACAATGATGGTCAGAAGCGTTTTGACTTTAAATGTGTCGATGGAAAGCTCAAAGAAGAGGGAGAAGAAAGAGCGGAAGATGTGTGATTGCAGAGTGAGTTTCAGTGCTGAGGAAGACCAGATCAGACAGACAGATGAAAGCTCTAGTGTTGAAACCTTTTGTTATGTTTTGTAATTTGTGATTTTGATATTTGTAATGTAAGCATTAAGAGACGGTGTTAGAGATAATGCTTACAACTGTAGTAACTGTGAGTTTCTAGGTTAACTATGATTGTTGTAATTGTGAGTTTCTAGGTTTACTATTTTTAGCTAATCAGATCTACTTGAGTCAGTGATCTTCATGCTATGTATGTAACCTCCATTTGTTTATTAAGTAATGAAAATGGTTTTGTGTTGTGTGAACTTAATTCTTCCAATCTTAATTTATCCTACAATTTATTCTATTCCACCAGTAATTTAATAACAGAACAATTCATCCGGAATTAAACAGATCTATTCTATCAGCCATAAATTCAAAATAGCATGCGGTCAGAGAAAGAGTAGATGGACATATATGAGCAATTTTTCAAACAAAAAATGGAGAAGACAAGTTCCTCCCAACCTTAGAACAGAACAACCAATCTACTTGCTTCGTTCACACCGTAGCCTAACCATGAATCCATGAGGGTGAATTCCATAAATCCTCCATAGCTATAGTTCTTCAGTTTCAGAAACTTCTCTTTGCCTCACACTCAGAAAAGAGTGCTCATAAAAAAAAGTGATCTTATTCTCCCCTAGCATACTAGGCAACATCCTGCATCCTCCCATATGCTATATATGCCAAAAGCAATTGTGCCTAGGCCTTTTACCCTTGGGAATTTTCACAAATTTACAAATCCTTGATTTTCATGGTTGCCAATGGCATATTTCCTTATTTTCCACTTGTAACATTCAACCCTGAGGTAGTTCCAACATGTTCCCCACTCATGGATTCATGGTTAGCTAATTTCAACCTTCCTGTTCCATCTGTCTATTAGCAATAAATATAAAAATATTTTTTTCTTACAATTTTCATAGTCAAAGAGCTGGTTGGGAAAATCAAATCTTTGCCCAACATTCATAATTAATAAATTACAATCAACTAAATTCAACATTTGGAATTGTAATAAATGGTAATAATTTTCCAATTTTGAATTTACCAAAAGAAAAAATAAATTCCTAAGTATTTTCGGACTTAATATTAAATTTATTTTTGGGGGATGTTACGAAAAGGAATAATGACGCAAGCAACAATATCATAAGTGACCATTAAGGAACTAGAAAATTGTCCAAGAACCCCCATGAGATATGGCCATAATAGAGATGAAGAGAGGAAAATGAGGCTCAATATTCATGTCATGATGGGGCTAAAAAAGGGCTCCCAGGCCTACGAAAAAATGAAGCATGGACACCAAATGGAAATATGAGTGATAAATAGGGAACCCATGAATATTCCTCACTACCAAACCAATTACAACATGCAAAAGGAGCGTCTAGTGTCATAACTAGATGAGTTCAAACCGAAGGCATGTTAGAATAGAATGGATGATTAATAATGCAAGGAAGGAGATGTAGCGAAAAACCTACCCCTATATTCCACTTTGGAAAACATGTACCTCAAGCTCAATGGAAATAACCATACTTGTAAAAAAAGGTCCCTATAATATTGTCAACACATGTAAACTAGATTCCAGGGTCAAAAGGTCTACTGAAATATGAAAAAAGAAAATATTTTTGTATTTTTTGGATATGAAATATGAAAAAAAAAAAGCACTCACGCCACACACCTATGTACAAGGAACTACACATATTGAATCCTTACACCAAATATAGACCATTTCTATTCTCAAGACAAGGATCTTTTCCATAACTAATAAACTCCTGGGATGATGTTGCCATCATATGGATCACCATGTCTAGTCCATATGACATAGGAATGAATTGTTGGATACGAAGATACTCATTGTGAGTAGCCTCGTGAGATATGGAAGATCCTTGATGGGATCCATCAATACATGAAGGAAGTACAAAATTTGAATCTTATATGGAAGGGAAAATAGAAAATTCAATGGGGAGTTCTGAAAAATAAATATGAGGTGGAAAAGGGTCAAGAATGGGAGGTATGATGGATGCTCGAGAAAATTTCCCTAGTCTTAGGTTACAACTTATCATTCCAAATTAGGAAGGATGGATTCTCAATGATGTGCATATTCCATGGACTTGTCTACATAAGCCATGACTTCCAACATGGAGTCTCCTAAAGGAAACTCAAAATCAAGGATGTCATGTGAACATTGAGATTCAATGTTGGCGTAGAACACTTTTGGATAAAGCACAGTAATTTATGAAGACAACTAGAAAATGGACCAAAAAAGGAGCTCCCGCTAGAAAATAGGGAAATACGGCATGAGATAGTAGGAAATTAAAAGGAATAAAGAAGGATGAGGATCGATGAGGAAAACTATTGGATTGTATACCAGCCGCACACAAGAAGTTAGAATGTGCACAAACTTAATCCACTTAGGGTTGGTGGGTTACGATTTTTGTCATTATTGTAATGATTATTAACCCATTTTTGTAGTATAAATATATGTGGTTGTTGATTTTGAGAGATGGTTGTGAGAGGATGAGATCAGGTGTGGTGAGATCTTAGAGCTAGTTTTGGAGTCAAAGTTAGTTTTGGAGACAAAGATATGGATTGTAATAAAGGGTATGGTTGCAAGCTATGGATATTGGTGAGCTCCTGTCAACCTCATGTGTATCTCATATTCACTTTTGATGTAATGCACATAGCACTATAAACTTGAGGAATAATAAAAAAGAGAAAATAATTCTACATCGTTTTGGACGTAGCCCAGGGGGGGGTGAACCACGGTAAAACTTTGTGTCTCTGTGTGGAATGTTTCTCTTGCTTCTTTTTGTTATTTAGTGATGATGAATAAATGTTATTGTTAGTAGTAAAATGTGGTGCACACTAGAATAGCTCTGTTATTCACTACATAACGAACTTTAATGAATGAACATGATGATAGAATGATAAACCTGATCTATGTTGAGGTAGAAAGAACGACTGACATCCCCACAACAAACTTCCTTCCATGAACGTAGAAATTTGGGTCTTATAGTCACCCATAAAGCCATCTCGGTTTATAATTCATTATGCACTATGTGTGCATCATTGCATTCTGGTATCCAAAAGGGCCGATGGTTTGTAGGGTTTTGTTGGAAACCTAAAGTAGAACCTGGGTCAGCCAAAACATATCCAACAAATGGTTTCATTGTCAGATGGAACCAAGAAGAATAGTTTGGAAGTGATTTTTTGAGAAGGACGGTGAAGAGGATGCATTAGTAGAAGGGGATTTTCATACCATGAAATCCAAATAAGTAGGATATCAAATGATGGTTGGAAAAAAAAGAGATTGATTTTGCGCAAAAGGAAAATAGAAGTTCCAAGTATACATCATGGTAATATTTGGAAATTTATGTATTTACTGATATTCATGAGGCATTTTTCTATTATTTTCTAGAGTTACTGCATGAGTAGGTATTGATATTGAAGGAAAATCACCCAACTAATTGGATAAGACTAGTAGAGTGGAATACTAAGAATATTGCACATATAGAAAGAATCAATAATAAATTCATAAGTGCAATAAATTTTTGGATGGATAGCATCATTACAAGATTCATTACAGAATTTGTAGTCGATACTGCAAAATCATATACTGTTGCAAAGAAGGAGTTTTTGAAGGGAAAAATAAAAAGGTATATTAGATTACTTTATAAGTCGATCAAGATTTTGTTGCATGATAAAGGTGTGATGACAATGGACTCAGATAGATAAATAACTCTATGTGTATAGGGAGACTGGTGGAAACACTAAGGATGATCTGAGATACGGAGAGGGATATGGAGAGGGATATGGAGAGAGGTAAGAAAAAGGAATAAATGGATCGCATTATGATGGATGAGGAACATAGCAAGTAAATAATGGAAAGAGTGGGAACAATGTCCAATGGAAGACCCTACAAGTATAATATTAATAGTAAGAAAAGAGCAGTGGTCAAGAGGGAGAGATTGTAAAGTGATGAGGAAGAGGTAGAGGATATTCATGCTACAATGAATATTGAGGAAATCCTGGGTGTCACATATGATAGGAAAACCAAAGATCAAGGGTCTAGTGTAGAAGAAGGCTCTCCATTCCAAATTAGAATTAGTGTGGAACCCACAACCCCATGTGCAACTAAGACATCATAAATGAAAGAAACACTTACACAACCAACAATTAATAGAAGAAAGATTTTAGTAGGTTGAGGGACTAGTGGAAATTCAAGTGGAAGTACAAATTCAGCTATCGGTAATCAATTATCTACTCCAAGCGGAGGTGGTAGTAAAAAAAACTTTACAATGGAAGGAGCATATCCAACTATTCGGTTACCATAGTTTCATGGAGAAGGGTCGGAGGACCCATAGAAACATTTATTTATTTGTGAAAATATTTGGGCAGCTAGACAGATCATAGATGAAGATACAAAAGTGACACATCTGCAATCACATTCAAAGACTACATACTATACAGGTATATGGGCCTCGCAGTAAAAAATCCACAAGTAGCACCTACAACTGTCATGGATGTAAAGAAGGAACTAATCAATGAATTCCAATGACCAATTTTAGAATATCAATATATGAATGAGATGATAGAAATCAAACGTAAGCCATGATATTTGGTTTGAGAAATCTATCAGAAGCTCAAGCGAATGAAATGTGAGTTGAAATACCCCATCACAGACATGAAACATAGGCACGTATTTGTTAATTCATTATTGCCACATTTTAAATATCCATTAAGGAAACAAAAGTTCCAGACTCATGATGAGGCTCTACAAACAACCTTACAATTGGAAGAAAATAAGTATAAAAATACAAATCCAGTTGTATAATATCTGAGAGCTGATCTCAAGAATATGACATTTCACTTGAATCGGAACAAAGGAAAGGAAAAGAGTGGAGTTGTCTAGTGTACCTTATGCATAACATAAATACATCATAATAATGAGTGCCCAACATTTGCATAGTACTTGGTAGGAGGACTTCCAAATCCTTTACCCATGGGTGGACCATGGTGTGAAATATGTAGAACACATGGACATGATCCCTATCATTATTCAATGATGCAAAAGTACCAAAGAGTTCCCAAGAGTACATTCTGCAATTTATGGAAGTCTATAGGACACGAAGACCATGATTGTTGAAATTTGGAAATGATTAAGGAAAGGATCTTAGATTCTTATAAGATGTAGGATGAAGCACAAACATGTCCACCTACGTAGTATTATAATAATGTGCAACAGTTTACAAATACATCACAATATAGTAATGCACAACAATATAATCAAGTACCAATGTATGATACACTGTGCACAAAAAATCAAGGTAACAGAGGAGGATTCATAGGAGGAGGCCATGGAGGAAGAGGATTGTGAAGAGGTAGAGCACCAATAACTTATCACAAATGTCAACAACCTAGACATTATGAAAGGGATTTTCCACATCCACTAGCAATAGTCATGTACTATCGCACAAAATATCAAGATACTAAAGACTCATGTACACTTCTAACAAGGATACATGAAAAAAGGAACCAGAACAATAAGAATGTCCAATAGATTTCCACATAAACTAGGGATGATGGGAGGAAGATTAATATAGTTACTCGAGGAGGAACCAAAAAAGGAGCAGATGCAACAAAGAATAATAAGAGCCAACACTAGTGGGTCATAAACAATATAACACTTGAACAACATTTCGATGCACACAAGAAAAATGAGACATTCAAGCAAGCTAGACAAGAGATGTTGCAGGAGAATATTTTTTCTACTTCAGGTACCAATCTAGGAGATGATGTACCAGTATATGATATGCCTCGTCTATTTGATCAGAAAATAAGAAATCAACCTTCAAAACAAGTAAGTAATTTAAGAAACTTTATGGTGTCTTTCTTGAAGTTGTTGAATTATAAAACATCTCTACAAGTGTTAGAAAATCTATTTGAAAAGTGAGATTCTAAAGAAGAGATAAAACTAGAACAAAAGACAGTCAATCACGTCCATAAGAAGAAAAGGAAAAATACAAAGCTTGGATTGAATGATAATATTTGAGACTTTAACATGGGTGACATCATATTAGATTTGGGGTCTCAGGTAAAATTTCTACCTAAGAAGACATGGGAAGCCATGGGGGAACCTACACTAGGGTATTCACCTATTCAGTTGAAATGCATACCAGTGGATTTAGATGGTGTGCACACTATGAAACACTTTGAGGTGATTGATATAGTGGATTATACTACACCTTATCCAACATTGTTGGGATTGGATTGGACATTTGACAATCAAGCTATCATCAACTTGAAGACTAGGAAAATGGTTTTTGAATCAAAAGATTACAAAGTTATAGCACCCCTAGATCCTTCAAAATATGGAAAATATCTTGCGCGAGTGACAAACAAATTTATCAAAGACGAGGTAAACCAATTTTATAGAACTATTGTGCGTGAGGAATATTACATTAACCCAACAACAAATGTAATTCTTAGATGGAGAAGCATTATTTCTTGTGCTTCATATTTTGACATGGGACTGGAGAATTGGACATAGTGCTTACATGAGATATCTACCAAAAGATGTGCAAGAATGATGCGTGAACTAAGATGGATTGGCTCAGAGGTAAGAAAACCTCCAATTTTTTATGGTCAAAATGATTTGTAATAATTATTAATAAATTTTGAGTTAGAAATATTGGATAGTCAAAGGTTATTAGTTTTATATATTGCATTGAAAGAAACACCTACACATTGGTGGGGTAATCACAAAGAGAATATCCATGACTGGTATCAATGAAAAAGATTACTGTGTAGAATAGGAAAATAAATATATGGAGAAATATGATGGAATGGGACAACCAAGAGAACATATAGAAATATTCATAACTCAATGAAGACTAGTACCACCAGTGGAATGGATGCATCACTTCTTCCATACATTAGAAGGAATCCCGAGAAATTGGTATACAGAACTAGAACTGCGTAGAGGATCTGCAAATTGTGAATATTTGTAGCATAAATTTATCATCACATTGGCATTTGAACATGAGAATCCAATGATAGATACAACACTGAGTTGTTAAAAGAAAGGATATTTGAAGAACCTGAAGTTGAAATTGTAACAACTTATCATAATCAAAATCAACAGATAGTCAGATAGTTTCTACATTGTTACCACATTGTAGAATATGACCCAGCAGAAGAAGACCCACACGATACTCAAATAACATAAGTTGAAGGAGAAAGAGAATTACCAGGTCTGCAGTTACATTCAGAATATTTTTTTTTCATCTATGAAGGTGAATAAAGTCAATATTGGAACAAAGCAGAATCCGAAAATTGCAAGTATTGGTGGCTATTGGGATAACCAAACAGTGGAAAGAATAACAAAGTTACTACACGAGCATAATGATCTATTTCTAGAAAAAAATTTAGAGATGAAATGGGTAGCAGGATAACTTGGAGAAATGAATATTCCTCTATGAATAGATGATAGAACAATAATACAGAGATCCTACAGGAAAAATCTAGTATATACAAAGAAAGTTAAAGCAGATATTGATAAGATGTTAGATGTTGGTATAATAGAACCTGTTGAAGAATCTGAGTCGATTCGCCATATGGTAGTTTAGGAAAATAATAAAGGGGGAATAAGGATCTGTGTAGACTTGAGGAAGATGAATGATGCATGTCTACATGATCCCTTCCCTACTCCATTTACAGATGAGGTATTGGAGAATGTAGGAGGAAAGTAAGCATACTCATTTACTAATGGATATTTAGGGTATCACCAGATCAAAATAGCACTATAGGATCATCATAAGACTAAATTTTCCACATAATGGGGGTCATATCAATATACAATGATTCTCTTTGGATTGATTAATGCCCCTTCTATTTTTTCAAGAGTAGTGGTAGCTGCATTTAAATATTTTATACATAAATTTTTGGAGTTTTATTTGGATGATTGGATAGTATTCAACTTATCAAAAGATCATGTGGAATTTTTAAGATTGATTCTAGACATGTGTAGACAGTGTCAAATTTCATTGAACATTAAGAAACACATATTCCCAACACCATTTGGAATTTTTCTAGGGAATGTGGTATGTAAACAAGGTTTGTTGGTTGATCCTGCAAAGATTGTTTTCATTGTTAATTTACCACCACCTAAGTCAATGTATCGATTAAGAGATACACTTGGTCATACATGATACTATATGAAGTTCATAAGGGGATATGAAAATATTACTTCTCCCATGGAGAAATTGTTAAAAAAGGATATCGAGTTTCAATGGAATGAGGAGTGCCAACAAAGTTTGGACATCTTGAAGGAGAAAACTATGACAATGCTAATTTTTTTATTTCCAGATTGGTCAAAAAAGTTCCATGTTCATGTGGATGCCTCTTCAATAACACTTGGAGCAGTATTAGCATAGCCATGAGAAGGTGATATAGATCACCCAATGGTGATATTTAGAAACTCCACTAAATAGAGTAACCTACACAAATAAATATCAAGTTGTGTACAACTCCTAGACCCCAAACACATTAACATACTCATACATAGGGTTTCACATTTTGATGGGGTAAAATGCTAAAACCTCATGATCATTATTTAGATATGGAATCCTACATCGACATCATTCATTCACACAACATATAAAGTTAAAACTATTCCAAATTACTAATTCCATCTCCATGAATACTAGAATAGATTTCCATTCATTTTATAGGAATCTATTGGCAATATATAAAGTTGTTTTTCTTTCCTACACTACTGATTCAAATTTATGAGTGGAGGAAAATGAACAACAAATTGAATACAATAAAACACATATATGAAGAACAACAATAGATATCCAGTGAACAATAAATTCTATTGAATAAATAAAATAGGAAGAAATTGTTAAACCACAGAAATGAAAACAACTTACTCGAATGGTGGTAGCTATCTATGAAAAGAGATGTGGTAGTTATGCGCATCCATATGAGCAGAATCATTACAATGATGCTCCAGATTCATTATTAACATTACTCATGAATTCCAAAACTCTAGACATCTAAAAACCTAACCCTAGGATAATAAACGCCAAAAGATATGTGGGACTCGATGGGTAATTTGGTACCTCAACTTCCCGAGGTTGTAAGTTTTGCATACGACCTTCGTTTTAGGCCCCTGTTTGCCCGTTGGAAAGGTATTTTCGAGAAATACACATTATTCCATCAAACTTTGACTTTGTCCATAGTTTGACTATGGAAATCCAAGAAAACATTGTTTAGGGCCTCAAAATGGCCCTAGAAGTAAAGATGGGTGTACTAACATAAAGACTTACAAAATGATCTAGTTGGATTAGGTGGGTGGCCACCAATCTCCACCAGGAAGCTGTGTAGGGCTTAAGAAAACCTCAAAGTATAGAATCCACAATTACAAACAATTACAGACTGAATATAATAATACAAAGAACAACAACAGATATCCAGTGAACAATAACTTCTATTGAATAAATAAAATAGGCTGAAACTGTAAAAATGTAGAACCAAAAACAACTTGCTTGAATGGTGGTAGCTATCTCTAAGAATGGATGAGGATGCTACACTCATCTATGTAAGAAAAATCATTACAATGAGTCTCCAAAGGCCTTTTTAACATTACTCATGAATGCCAAAAACCTAGATATCCAAAAACTTAACCCTAGGAGATGAAACACAAAACGTTATGTGGGCCCCGATGGGTAAGTTGGTACCTCAACTTCCCGGGGTCGTAAATTTTGCATACGACCTCCATGTTAGGTGTGTGATAGCCCGTTGGAAAGGTATTTTCGAGAAATACACATTATTCCATGAAACTTTGACTTTCTCTATAATGTGACTATGGAAAGCTAAGAAAACACTATCTAAGGTACCAAAACGACCGTGGAAGTACAGAAAGAAGTAATGACATGAAAAATTCAAAGCCAGCTGGATTAGGTGGGAAGCCACCAATATCCACTTGGAAGATGTGTAGGGATTCATACATACCGGAATTGTAGAACCCACAATTAAAAATAATTACAGAAGAACGTGTTGAACTAAAAAACTATCAAGAGGAGCCAGTTGGAATAGGTGGGTTAACACAAATATCCACCTGGATCAGTCCTCCCCCCTTAGGAATACATGGTCTCCATTGTGATGTGTTCCCCCATTAGGTGAGGGAAATTCTGTTGAATTTGGCACTGGGTGAGCCACTTTCCTTGGTGTAGGAGCTACCCTTCCTTGACAACCAGATAAAATTGGATCCTCTACTGGAGAGTTCCTTTGATATGTGTTTACACTATATAATATGTGGATTCATGTTCCATGTATTCAGGTTTGAGATATGTTGGTGTCAATTGTTCTACGATCTCTGAGGTCCACATTGAACATTGGGTGCAATCCAAGGAAGGGTGGAGTGTTGAGCTAGAAATAATTGCTAGCCACAAACTTGGTGATAATGTAAGGCCCATAGTGAAGTGGGGAGAGCTTTTGATGTGGCTCTGTAAGGTGCTCTTTCTGCCAATGTAACCATACCTTATCTTCCACCTGAAATTGGTGCCGTACCCGATGTTGATCATGGCATTGCTTGTAATTAGCATTGAATTTATGAAAAATATCATGGACCTGTTGGTGGATGTGTTGAATCAACCAAATGAATCTGGTGGCTTTGTCGGCCTCAAAATGAACATGGTAAGATTTTTCATGTGTGGTTGCAAGAGGTAGTACAACATCAATGAAACCCAAGGGTTGGAATCCCAACCCCACCTAAAATGGCCTATGCCCGATGGAGCTATGAAGAGTTTTTTTGTAGCTATGTTGAATATAGGGAACACACTCATCTCATGTGCATGGATGCTTAGAGTTGTACATGCATAGGATGTGCATAATCATTTAATTGATGACCTTTGTTTGGCCATCAGTTTGGGGGTGCAAAGCAATGGATTTAGTGAGCTTGGTGTCCAAAATTTACCAAAGACTCGACCAAAATGTGTTGAGGAAAATTCTTTCCTAATCTAAGGTGATCTATGGTATCCCAAAATGTGTTGGGTATGTGTTATATTCTTTGCATGTGTGTGCGTGGGCGCATCTAGATTTTTCTATTTTTATCGGTTTTCTACATTAATATTGGGTTAAGGGATTAGGGTTTTGGTATCTACGGAATACCTAAAACATTGTATATATTGTATGGTGAATGGTGAAATTCAATATAATGAATAGAAGAAAGGTTTTCCCCAATTGAGGGTTTCTGGTATAAATATATGTGTACTATGTGTATGAGCCATTGATTAAATTATGTTTTTCTTAGAATATATATGCATTGCTTTACTTCATAGGTTTAAAACTTACTTGTGGTATCAGAGCTCATTTTTGGCTTCAGGGGGATGCCTTTGTTCTTGAGGTTTTTGCTCGGTCTTGATAGATCAAGTTTATATTGGGTCTGTGATAAACCTTGGTTTAGTGGGATCTTTTGCAGTGGTTATTTGAGTGTATAAAGAGGAATGGAGAGCTCTTCTAGAATTGATATTGAGAAGTTCAATGGTAAAAAATTTGAGCTATGGAAGCTCAATATGGAGGACCTTCTTGTAGACAAAGAACAATGGATCACTCTGGATCTTGGTACACAACCTACTGGTACGCAGCCTACTGGCACATAGACAACTAGTACACAACTTACTAGTACACAAAATACTCTTACACCACCTACTGGTATGTCAAAGGAAGATTGGGAGAAGTTGGACAGAAGAGAAAGGAGTATTATTCATCTCTGCCTGGCAGATTCAATGTTGTTGAATGTCTCAGGAGAATCTACAACCAAGGAACTATGGAATAATTTAGGTAATTTGTATGAATCAAAGTCCCTAGTAAACAAGTTGTTTCTTCGAAATAAGCTGCATCATATTAGGATGGAATATGGAGATTCTGTGACAGAACATCTAAATTCCTTTAATACTCCGGTAAGTCAACTTATCTATGTTAATATTATGATTGTAGAAGAAGATAAGTGTATTACTTTGTTATGTTCTTTTCTAGACTCTTGGGATAATCTGGTTGTAGCAACTGGTAGTACCACTCAATCTACATTGAAGTATGAGGATGTAGTTTCATCCTTGTTATCTGAAGAGATGAGGAGGAAAAGCATGGATAGTCATAGCACACATTCTTTATTTGTAAGAGGTCATACCCAAGACAGGAATCCCAGTAAGCCTTCGGGGGGGAGGGATATAAATCTAAAGGTAGATCTAGGTCTCCAGGAAAATATTTGAGGAAATGTTGGAAGTGTGGTAAAAGAGGGCATTGTAAGAAAGATTTCAAGTCTAAGAAGGTTGAAAAACCAAAGGGATCTGATAATACCTCTTCCACAGAGGCGAAAACCTCCACTGAAGAAGGAGGTGATGTTTACCTGGAATCTACAGGTACACATGAAGACTGTGATGTATGGTTGATAGACTCAGGTGCGTCATACCATATGAATCCTCACAGGGAGTGGTTCTCTAAATATGAAAAATATGATGGTGGTGATGTATTCCTAGGAGATGAATCGACAAAAAAAATCATGGGATGTGGAAGGTTTAAGTTTCTTCTAAAAGATGGAAGGATTATAACTCTCCCTACGGTTTTGCACATTCCAAAACTAGCCTAGAGCCTAATATCTATAAGCAAGTTGGATGATGCAGGAGTGGATACTGTATTTGGAAAGGGAACTTGCAAGATGGTACGAGGAGAAATGGTGTTGATGAGAGGAGTTTGGTGTGGAACTCTATACAAGTTGTTGGGAAGAACTTATTCTAATGGGTGTAATAGTTTTGTTGTCCCTGAGCAGAGAAATGAAGGGGGAAATACCAATATTGTCCCTAAAAACAAGAACATGTTGTGGCATCAAAGATTGGGGAATATTGGAGAAAAGGTCCTTCGAACACTACACAGTAAAGGTATGGTTGAAGGTATGTCTGATTTCACTTTGGATTTTGATTTCTGTGAACATTGCATATATGGTAAACAAAATCAAGTAAGATTCCCACCTGGTGCTATAAGAGAAAAGGGGATCTTAGAGTTGATACACAATGATTTGTTTGGACCTGTTCCTGTTCCATCCCTAGGTAAGTCTATGTATTATGTTTTATTCATACATGATTTCTCAAGGAACACATGGATTTATTTTCTTAAAAATAAATCTGAGGTATTTGAAAAATTTAAAGAGTTTAAGGCTTTGTTAGAAAATCAGACAGAGAAGAAAATAAAGGTATAGAGAAGAGCTAATGGTGGAGAATTCTACAGAAATGAATTTGAAGAATTCTGTAAGAAGTGTGGTATAGAAAGGAAAAAGACTAATACATACACTCCTCAGCATAATGGAGTTGCAGAAAGAATGAACAAGACACTAATGGAAAAAGCAAGGAGCATACTCAACGGTGCCGCATTAGGAAAAGAATTCCAGGCAGAGGCAGTGGGTACGACATGTTACTTGGTCAATGGATCAACTTCATCAACATTGGATGATAAAACGCCAAACGAGGTATGGTCTGGAAAGAAATCATTTCTTGAACATCTTAGAGTGTTTGGTTGTGATGCTTATGTACATGTTCTAAAGGAAAATAGGAGTAAGCTGGATAAAAATGATGAAAAGTGTATATTTATTGGTTATAAAGATGGTGTGAAAGGTTATAAGATTTGGAGCCCATAAGCCAAGAAGATTGTTTACAGTCGACATGTTGTTTTCAGAGAGGTAAAAGATGTGTCCAAACATGAATTCATACCAACACAAGACAAACCTGAGAAAATAGAGCTTGAGTTGGATGATGAAAAATCTGTCTCATCTGAAGAAGATAAAGCAGCAGAAGAAGAATAAGAACCTCATACCCCAGTATTGAGGAGATCAATGAGAGAAAGAAGGCAACCAAAAAGGTATAATCCACCTGATTTCCATTCCAAATTTTCTTTATCTATTATTGATGATGATCCCATAACTGTTAGGGAAGCATTGAATTCAGAGGATAGTAAACTCTAGAAGAAGGCCATGGTTGAAGAAATGGATGCCTTGGATAAGAATAAGGCATGGGATATAGTTGAGTTGCCAACTAGAAGAAAATTTGTTGGTAGAAAATGGTTCTTTAAGAAGAAGTTTAATGCAGAAGGAAAAATGGAGAAGCACAAAGCTTGATTAGTAGCAAAAGGTTATTCCCAGGTAGACGGAATTGACTTTGGTGATATTTTTTCTCTTGTTGCTAAGTTAACTTCTATTATATTTCTTTTATCTATTGTTGTTTCTTTTGATCTTGAAGTGGAACATATGGATGTGAAGACAACATTCCTACATGGGGATCTGCAAGAAGAAATCTACATGAAGTAGCCATAAGGCTTTGTAGTCAAGGGAAAGAAAGAGCTGGTTTGTAAGCTAAATAAGTCACTATATGGTCTGAAGGATTGGGATTTGTGAGAAGTAGGGTTGATCATAGTGTATATTCCAAGAAGGTTGGTAATCACTTCATTTATGTAGTTTTGTACGTTGATGACATGTTGTTGGTAGGAAATAACATGGATGTTATCAAGGAGGTGAAATCGAAGCTATCCTGCAAATTTGACATCAAGGATCTCAGTGTTGCTAACTTCATTCTAGGAATGGAAATTAAAAGAGATCTTGCAAACAAGAAACTCTGGTTGAATCAAAGAAAATATGTTGAAATGATATTGTAGAGGTTTAATATGCATGGAAGTAAACCGATCAATGTTCTTATTCCTATAGGTGTAAATTTATCTACAGATCAATGTCCCAAGACATAGGAAGAAGAAGAAGACATGTCCCATGTTTCGTATGTTAGTGTAGTTGGCAATTTGATGTATGCAATGGTCTATACTAGACCACACATTGCACATGCAGTGGGAGTTTTGAGCAGGTATATGTGAAAACCAGGGAATGGGCATTGGACAACAGTAAAGAGGGTCTTTAGGTATTTGTAGGGCACTACCAATAATGGATTGTTCTACCAGGGAAGACTAGGATTGGAGAGAGTGGTGGACATACATGGATTTGTTGATGCAAACTGGGCTCGAGAAATGGATCATAGAATATCTACAAGTGGGTATGTGCTTAACCTATTTGTAAGAAAATTCAGTTGGATGAGAAAAAGACAGGTTGTACTCGCACTCTCAACCACAAAAGTTGAATACGTGGTAGCCACTCATGCAAGCAAGGAAGCAGTATGGTTACAAAGATTGTGTTCAGGTATTGGGTTGGTTCAACAAGCAATGAGATTAGATTGTGATAGTCAGAGTGCAATATTCCTAGAAAATAACCCATCTTATCATTTGAAGACAAAGCATATTGATGTTTAGTATGACTTTGTGAGAGACATGGTTGAAGAAAAGAAAGTGTTGCTGGAAAAGGTTGACACTTTGAAGAATGATGCGGATTAATTGAGAAAATATGTGAGTACAAAAAAGTTCTCCTGGTGTAGAGTAAAAATGGGCATTGTTGCCTTGAATTGTTGACTACATAATCTTGTGGACCCCTGGATGCAAAGAAAACAACAAGTGGGAGAATGTTGGGTATGTGTTATATTCTTTGCATGTGTGTGTGTGGGTGCGTTAGATTCGACAACTGAGTCTGACGATCCCTCTAGTAGTGCTACTTGTGTCATGTGCATTGGGTTCTTCCTAACGGGTTCCTGGGGGGGCTAGGTATGGCCCCCTTGGTTACGTGCAGTGCCCCGAAAATTTTTTTTGGGCATTTTTTTCTATTTTTAGCGATTTTCTAATTTAATCTCGTATTAAGGGATTAGGGTTTTGGTATCTATGAAATACCTAGAAACATTGTATATATTGTATGGTGAATGGTGAAATTTGATATAATGAATATAAGAAAAGTTTTCCCAGGTTGAGGGTTTCCAGTATAAATCTTTGTGTACTATGTGTATGAGCCATTGATTAAATTATGTTTTTCTTAAGAATCTATATGCATTTCTTTACTTCACAGGTTTAAAAATTAAAAAATGGACCCACACCTGTTTGAAGAAGATTTTGGTAGTGTCTACTGCTGTGATGTTCTTCTTGTAGGCTGTGATAATGGCCATCTTCAAAAACCGATCAATCAACACAAATAAACAACCATTTTCGTTCTTGGTGGATGGAAGGAAAGACATGTAATACATCACGATGGATTCCCAAGGACTCTCAAGAGTAGGAAAAGGGGTGTATAAACCTTGATTCTTGATGGATATCTTGGAAATGGCACAGGTAGTGCAATATCTTATATACTTGTTGAAGTCTTGTCAAAGTTTTGGGCAATAAAAATGTTTCTTTAGAATGACCACAATTTTATCCACACCAAAATGTGTTTCCATCTGGATATAGTGATCCTCCCAAATCATCTTTTCACACTCACTTGTGGGAACATACAGGTGGCCTAGATGGCATAAACGTCAATCATGGATGTGAACATTGGTGGCATTTCCTCCTGTACCCAAGAAATGATAGGTGGTGGCGAAGTCGGGGTCACATTGATAAAGTTGTGGCCACTCATATGTCTCATTCCCACATGAATGGAGCAATCTCATGAGTGAGGCAATGGGAGGGTGACTGAGGCAGTCAGTGAAAATATTTGTGCTCTCCATTTTATACTTAATGTTGATATGGAACTATTGTAGGTATGTGGAACACTTTTGATGGTGGTCATTCTGAAACTTCCCCTATGGAAGTATGAACTAGAGAGACTTGTGATCAGCGTGGATGATTGTCTCCTTTCCCAGAATGTAATGTTTCCATTGATGGTAGGATTTAACAATGGAATACATTTCTTTGTCATAGGTGGGGTATTTCTGGACAATATATGAGAATGTCTCACTATGGTATGCTACTATATGGCCATTCTCAGTGAGAATTATGCCTACAACATAGTCGAAGGCATCAGTCTTAATATCGAACGGTTGTTGCAAATCAGGTAAGGACAACACTAGAGATGAGCACAAGCGATACTTCAGATCATCAAATTATTTTTGTTGTGCCTGCCCCCATGCAAAATTTTCCTTTCATTTCCAACTCCCTTGGTTACTTGGCTGAGGGCCCATGCAATATGGAAGAATCCCAACACGAACCTTCAATAGAAGTTGGCAAGTCCCAAGAAGTTCTAAATATCGGTTAGTGTGCCTGGGGCTGGCCAATCATGAATGAATTGGATCTTAGTTGGATCCACATGTACCCCATGCTCATCAACAATGTAGCCCAAGTATTGGACCATGTTCATGCCAAAGAAGCATTTTTCAAAGTTGGCATATAGCTTGTGTGTCGCAGAATCCCCAAAACCTGTGGAATATGTTACATGTGCTCCTCCCAAGTTCTGTTGAATATGAGGATGTTATACAGATATACCACCACAAAATAGTTGGTGAAGGGTCTCAATACATCATCCATCAATATCATTAACGTTTTTGATGCATTTGTTAAGACAAAGGGCATGACCAACCATTCGAAGAGACCTTATTTATATTTAAAAGTTTTCTTCCACACATTAGTTGGTTTAATGGGAACCTGGTGCTAGCTAGACTTAAGGTCATTCTTACTGAAGAACTATTCCCCCTTGAGTTCATCAAGAAGGTCATCATTTCGGGGAATTGGGTATCGGTTCCTAACTGTGATTTTTTTTAATGCTATGTAATCAATACAGAGCCGCCAGGTCTTGTCTTTCTTCTACCCCAACACAATCGAGCTTCTGCAAGGGGAGGAGTTGGGTCGTATGTGCCCCTTTTGTAGAAGCTCTTAGATCTGAAGCTTGATTTCTTCATTTTCCATCAGTGAGTGATGATAGACTGTTCCATTATGCAATGGTGCACTGGTGGTTAGATTAGTTGGATGCTTGACTTGGCAGTGTGTCGGTACCCCGATGGGTGAGGAGAAGATGTCTATGTACTCTTCCACGATCCCATAGAATTTCTTCTGCTGCAAAGAAAGTCTCTGTGTAGAGGTCAGGATGTGGTGATGATATTCTTCTTACTGTAAACACGGATCACAAAGAAGAAGAACTTCCCAATCTTTGAAATGACCTTACTGCATTTCTTAGTAGAGATTAAAGAAATAGCGGTATGCAGTGCTACTTCTGGCATCCTATACAATTGTCTACCCAAAGTAATAATAACACTATGGGGTCTAAACTCATACACAACATGTCGTTTCCACAAATATGGATAGACTAAAAGAACATCACAAACTTGAAGGGGAGAAATATCACACAATACCTCGTCTTTGAAGGGCTTGATGTTGTAGGGCAGATGGAACTATTGGTTGACATGGAGATCTCATCCTTGGTGAATCCAACCAATGGTGTAGTGATGCAGGTGTAGTGTTATCGACAGTTCTATCCTCTTGATGACCTCTGCGGAAATCAGGTTCTACTGACTACCGCTATCGACAATGCAATGAAACAGAGTCCCCTTTACCCACATCTATGAGTGAAAGAGGCAGTCCCCTTCCTCTAGTTCTTTGGTTTGCTTGGTTGGACTTTGGTGGTAGTCACAATGGCACTGGATTTGGCATTGATGATCCGCTTCCCACTTTCTGGATTTGATTCAGAGTCGAAATCTACCTCTAACTTGGAAGCTTTCAGCTCGACCACTAGTGACTTCTTGGAGTGACATTCTTCAGTGTTGTGCCAAGGGATTTTATGGTATTCACACCATTTTTCCGTGTCCTCCTTCAACTTATGATTACCCTTCTTGGGTTGCGGCTTGGAATTGTTTTCCTTAGAGCGACCATCTTTTCTTTGTCCTTTGTTTTGTGGGTTGGGGCCGCTTTTTCCCTTCTTTGTCTATGAGGAGTTTGCAGATCTAAACTCTCACCTCTTTTTCTTAAATTTATGCTCTATCTTGACAACATATCTATAAGTCGCACCTAATGATGCGATGTCAAGAAAATCCATTTATGTTTGAATGTATCTATGCTGAAAGTTGTGGTATTTGACAGCCAAATGTCATTTAGAGTATTTGATGGTACACAGGGTATGGAAAATACTTGTAAAATTTGGTACTGTCTGGTCCCTTTCCGAACCCAATGTGGTCCATCTTGTGTACTGATCCTCGTAGCTTCCAACAAGGTAGTATGATTATTTAATGGAATCCCTGAAGAAATCCCATGTGGGGGTGACCACAAATATTCCATATTCCTCTATGTCCCTTTGCTCAAAGTAAGTATCCCAACAGTCCTTAACATGGGGGATGACCTTGAGGAGTGAAAAAGTAATATTTTCCCTGTCAGAAAAATTGTGGACCAAAAAGTACCCTTTGAGAAAATTCATCCATTTATCTACAACATCTCCATCTATCAGTTCTTCAAATAATGGAATATTAAAATTTACTTGTACCTTGAAGAGGGTTGCATCTCTACTTGATGAAGATGCGTCTATTGTGGGAAGTCGTCGAAGGATCTATGCAAAGTTGTCCATCATTTTGTTCCTTTGTCATGCAAAGGCTTCCTCGAGCAACATTTTAAAAGCATATCCTACTCCATCATATTTCTTCTCATCCCCCATGGGTCTCTGTAGGCTCGGCATGGCCAATATTGCAAAGACTTGATTGGTTCGAGTCCCAACTTCTTGTACCCAGATCATGTCGGGGACATCCATGAAGAAAAGTAAATGAAGAGCAATTTGCTCTGATACCACTAATCTGGATTTATGAGAAGAAATAAATCAATAATAGAGTGAATACAATAAGAGAGAGATATGAAGAACAACAACATATATCCAATGAACAATAAATTCTATTGAATAAATAAAATAGGTTGAAACTGTAAAACTGGAGAACTCAAAACAACTTGTTTGAATGATGGTATCTATCTCTAAGAAGAGATGTGGCTGCTACACGCATCCATCTGAGAAGAATAATTACAATGAGGCTCCAGAGACATTTTTAACATTAATCATGAATGCCAATACCCTAGACATCCAAAAACCTAACCCTAGGAGATGAAACACTAAATGTTATGTGGGCCCCGATGGGTAAGTTGGTACGTCAACTTCCCGGGGTCGTAACTTTTGTATACGACCTCAGTTTTAGGTGCGTGATAGCCCGTTGGAAAGGTCTTTTTGAGAAATATACATTTTCCATCAAACTCTGACTCCATCTATAGTTTCATCGTGGAAAGCCAAAAAAACATTATTTAGGGCCTCAAAATGGACCCGGAAGTATAGAAAGATGTACTAACATGAAAACTTCCAAAATAAGCTAGTTGTATTAGGTGGGTGGCCACCAACCTCCACCTAGAAGTTGTGTAGGGATTCAAATAGCAAGTGTAAAACCTATAATTACAAAGAATTATAGAAGAACGTGTTGAACTAAAAAATTGTCAAGAGGAGCTAATTGGAATAGGTGGGTGGCCACCAATATCCACCTCGATCAACTAAAAACAAACAATAAGGTTGTATGAAATACTATTTAACATTCAAAGAATAAAAATAACAATATAGTGCATCACAATATCTCAATTAAATATAGAGATGAACTTATCTATTTCAATGCCAAACTATCTAAAATAAAACCACATTCCACCCAACCATAGGCTATGTTGCACATATCCTTTCTAGAAAAAGAAACCACTGACCCTAGTTATGATATCACCATGGAGAAGTAGGCTTCTCATAGGGTGGTCACTCTATCTATGGCTCTCAGATTCCGCACTCCAAGAAGTCCATTAGATAGGCACTCCAAGACATCTGTAGTGTCATCACAATCTTGTGGAGAGCCTTTCAATGGAGGACAGAAAGAAAGACCTTGAACCAATGCATGTTGTGCGTTGATATTGAAAAGTAAAGAGCTCTGCCTTCTAGAGGACCGATTCTCGACGCCAGAGGAGATCGGGGGGCGTAACCTCCCTTGCGAGTCGGAGCCGTCCGTGCGTAACCTCCCTTGCGGCGAGATATCCATTTTCCATCACTCAGGAGATTGCAATGTGTTTAGAAGCGTGCGAGGTGAAGATTGTTTGGGTTCTACGGACCCTGTCGGATGCTGGATCGAAGTCATTCTCATTCGCCCACTAGCTGGAAATGTTTGCTGCAGTGGGAGTTTTGTTGTGTTAGTGCACACTGTCAACCCATGACCACAAGATGGAGTGTGATTATTTTCCATAAGGCTGCTGCGTGGAGAAGAGTATATATATAATACCTGTATGCGTCGATCCGCTAAATGGCTCAAAGAATTTTCTTGATGGAAAGACCAGTGCTCATACAAATGGTGCGGAGCTTGGTTTTGTATATTCTGTACCTGAGAGACACTTTCCTATATTAATCAACCGGTTGAAGCTTCAACAACGAGATTGAGATTGTTAAACTTATCTATTTCAGTGAAAACTGCTTTTTCACATCCGAGGTTAAGGCGATTTGTATTGAGACTCTGAGGCAAAGTGTCATTGAAGTCTTACACTAGGAGGAGGCATTTAAGAGCCAAGAAGCAAAGAAGGGATTAGATCGACAGTAAGTTGATTGAATGCATGGGAAAGTAATGGGGTTCCATGAAATCCCAGAGGTCGTCGACTATCATATATGGGAATGGCACAGTCATATCGTGCTTTAGGATGAAGAGAAGTGATATATTCGAGTGTATTTTTTAGTGCATTTTTTATCATTTCTTTGAAGAAGGCATATGAGAGGCTAACACCAGATTATAATACCTTGGACGTAGATATGAACTGTGAGCGGTGAGCGGATCGTGGTCCTGAGAAGAGGAGCGATGGGAGAGGTAGGTGGGACCATAGTGGTGACTGACAATGAGCACAAGGAAGTGAAGGGCAGTTTGCCTACAATTAGGGTACACCGTTATGATTGCAGTTTCAATTTTTTTGTCAAATAAGTTGATAGAATATTTGGAGAGGGCACGACCATTCATATCCTGATAGAATGTTTGGAGATGGCACGACCATTCATATACTAAATCCATAAATGTGATTGTTGTGAAAAAACGGAGGCAGATCGGGTTTCGTCGATTACAAGCGTAGAACACAAAAACAAAACACAACGCAGATTCACGAATCGAAATGCGAACAGGCTGTGGGCCCATGCAATTTCAGGTTCAGGGTTCGGGGTTTGCAAGCACCCAAGAAATGTGAATAAACTGTGGGCCCAACAATTTCAAGTTTCAGCATTTGGAATAACAAAAGGACTCCGTGCACATTTAAGTAGCAAATCTCGAATGCAAAATAAGGTTTATTGGAATTCGGGGGAAAGTTTACAAACTCAGTAAGACAGAATGTAAACTTCGATTCAAAAATATTATTTTCAAAAACTCTATCAGATTACAATTTGTTTCAGGTATTTATACACTAACACAAATTCAAAAATTGCCCTTTCATTCTTCTAAAAGATTTAATCAATGGCGGTGATGGTGTCTTACTACCTTTAAAGGTTAAGGTGGCCACCGCTTGAGCTAATTGGAGTAAACCAACGGTGTTTGATCCTTGAGTCTTGAAAGGTCAAGAAGACCATCGGTGCACCATTTACACAGACGGTGAAATGATTAATACCTGACATACTCCCTCTTAATCATTTCAGAGTAAAACGAACTGAAAATATGTAAAACAAAATTATTGTAAACAATGCATTACAACTTGCAGACCCCAATATTTCTTCTATGGATTTT
>CBVK0102154175.1:0-14967 GCA_900067695.1 Picea abies
AGGTGCTCCAAAGCTAAAACCACTTCGGCCGCATAAAACCTGAAATCATCCCGACCATAATCAGAAAGTTGCAATGGCAAGATAATTTCCAGACAAACCCATAATACCATAATGGCGAATGCGCATATATCAATCCGTGGAATGCTCACCGAATTGCGGACTCGGAAAACATCCTATCCGGCTGAATTTTCCGGAGACGATGGAGATCACCGCCCGGGCAATATTCGACGGCCCAACCGACAATCTTCTCCGTCTCGACTACGCCCATGAGGGATGGCAGGAAGGGATGTCGTAAGGAGGAGAGGATCTCTCTTTCCCTCCCTATGGCTCTCAGTTTCTTAAACCCTGCATCTTCCCGTCTGCTATCATCTTTGGTTATGACTTTGACAGCAAATGGATGGTCGCAGCCATCCCTTACGACCATGAACACAGTGCCCATGGCCCCTCGTCCAAGCAACCTGAGAGCCCTCATTTCTTCTATCGCCATCGGCACGATCTTTTCGTTGAGCTTCATTTTCTGCTTATCATAAGCATAGCTTGTAGGCATCCCTATAATTCCGACTCAGATAATGCAGCGCCCACCACTGGGTTTTGTCTGGTTTAAAGGCTGATGGCTGTGAAAGAAAACAGAATATTTGGCGGACAAAGTAGAACGAATGGCGGCCTTTGTAAGTTACGTTGCAGAATATGCGGAGTAAATAGGAGAGGATATGCGTATTCACGTGCAGCGAAGACAAAGTTGGATCATATTCTGATAATATTCAAGAGGTGGATTAGATATCATAGTCTTTTCATCCAATTGCCAAAGCCTACTTAACCGATATCGAATCTCTACCATTATACTCCGTAGCACAGAGAATGCCAAATCTAACTCTTACATATTCCAGAATCAACATTTTTCATCCCTCATAATGACAGAACTATGGTGCTGTGAAAAAGTGATTCGAACGACTTTTCGACAGGTAGGGCATTGTTCATAATTTAGACAAATTTCATTTTGTTCATAATCTATACAAATTTCATTTTATTTTCAGAGAAGGTTTTTTTTTTTTTTTTTTATTTGATTGTTTTAATTTTTTTTTATTTGAAGTTATAATTTTGATAAGGTTGAAAAGTTTGGTAGTGTAATAAAAATTTTGAAGTTGAAATTTAATATTATTATATGTCATATCCCTTAGAGTTATGTTCAAGTCTAATTTTGGTATTTCATTTTTCATTTTATAGTTTGGCTCAACCAATATTTTATGGGGACTAGGTTTTTTAACTTAGAGCTTCCACATACTTTGTTATAAGTTATGGATGAGTTTCATTTTTATTTTATGTAACTGAGTTGTATACTTAAACATTTGTTAACATTCTCTAATACTTAATTTCGCATATAACAGAAAACATGTGAAACACAAGAGATACAAATATAGTGTGGGCGACATCAATGGTGTCTAATACCTGACTTTGTTTATTATATTGTGAAACAAAAACAAAGATTTACAAAGAGGGTGCTATTGTTCTAGTTACATAGATGGGAAGAGTCTCGCGACTCTGCCTTATACATTAGAGTTGTTCGGACCTACAATTTTGTCAGAGCAAGACTCCCCCATATTGTTCCTCCTTGCCTCAGCTTGAGGTGTGCCCCACTTGTGCCCTACCCTCCTTGCCTCAGCTTGAGGTGTGCCCCACTTGTGCCCTACCTCGAAGCTCCATGTCTCTTGCATTCCCTTTCTTCTTCTCCTCCTTTGGTTGTGACCCCTTGCTCTTATAGGAACTCCAAGGGTCACTTCTGTGAAACGTCATGTCTTTTGGGTGTGTCACACCCCTTCACAAATCATCACACTCAACCAACCCATTGCACCCCTTTGTGGATCTAGTGCACCCAAACAAGCTCATTCGACATTCAACTGCCCAATCTCTTGGACTGGCGTGCCCCACCCTTCAGAGCCTGCTTCTTTCCTTGTGCTCTTCCTTGTGTCGATCATCATGACTCTCCATGGGTGTGTCAATGCAGTCATCCAACCTCTTCGGTGCATCTATGCTACCAAGAGTAGACGAGACCACTACTTGGGCATGCTCCCAAGTTGTTTCTCCCTTGCCCAAACACAACCATGTCTCCATCATCTGTCACAAGGGAAGAAGGGTGTGTTCATCCTTCGGCTCTCATGTCACAATTGTGCCCCAAGGTGCTCCTGTCCATGCCCATAATACGAGTTCTTTCCCAAATGATTGTTCCCTCCTTATGAACTTTGTCTATCCTCTCGTCGAATCTTCCCAATGAGTGTGTGCACTTGTTAGGTTTCACGGAAAGCCTTAGAATATACATAATATATTTTAAAAGAAAGTGTTTTTCGTTTTCAACTCTCAAAAATTCTTTAGACACACGATGTTTTAGGAATTTTTCAATGCCGTGTTTCACTATGGGGGCTAGTAAGATTTTTTTTTTTTTTTTTTTTTTTTTTTCGTGTTTCACTATGGGGGCTAGTAAGATTTTTTTTTTTTTTTTATGTTTATTTTGTTCTCTACCTTAATTAAAATAAACAATATTTTTTTATCTTTTAAATTAAGTTTGATTATGTCTTTTCTAATATTTTAATTTTCTCCAATGTTATATTTGTTTATCACATTAGATTTTTTCGCGAATCTTAAATGTAATAATATTTTTAATTATAGTTCAGTGATTATTTTCTTAAATATCTTTATGCCAACTCCACTAAAGTAACAATCTATTTTCACTATAGTATCTTTATGCCAACTCCAATAAAGTAACAAGTTGTTTTTCCTTAAAATTTAAAGAAACTTTAAGAAATATTCCGAAATATTCCATATTTTATGTTGTTTATCTTATTTTTATAAATAAAATACTTAATCATAATCATAACCATATTTTAGATAGAAAAATCTCACTTTTATGAAGATAAAAAAATTCACTTTATTAAAAAAAAAGAACTTGAATGTAGTGTCCTTAACCTCAAATTTATAAAAGTAATATAAAATACTTTTAAATTTACTTGATCTTTCTTCAAAATTCTATGAAAGGAATTTAATTTCAACTTTTAAAAGGAACGAAATATATAGCTGCTGGTACTAAAGATTGGCAAAGGTACATTTAAACATTCATTTAAACTATGTAAGTCCTTAAAAAAATTAGGACAAATTTGTTGATTTATTCTTTTATATCTCATACAATTTATTCTTTTAATTAATTAAAAGAATAATTAATTATTTATTTATTCTTTTACAATTTTTGTTTAAAAATAAATAATTAATTAAATAATTAAACCTTTAAATTTAGGGAAATTTAATTAATTAAAAAAAACTAATTTAGACTTGATGGAATTGGAAATTTAATTAATTAAAAAAAACTAATTTAGACTTGATGGAATTCCGCGAAACTTTCTAAAATGTTTTGTATGGTCATTTATAATGATTCCCTACAATAGTTATCAAAAGAAAAACCCAATAGAACATCGTTCACAAATTTGTTGATTTATTCTTTTATCTTTCGCATTAGAGTTGTTGATATAGTTTTATTATAATTTAAAATATCAATCATTTCATTTTATGAGAGATTATATAAATTATTTCTTATATTTATTTCCTTTCATTTAATTTTAAAATATCACAAAAGTTAAAGTGCATATCTGGATCGTGGTAAAATGTATTAGAAGTTAAGTGAAATGTTTGGTGAGAAAATTATGTTTGATGGTGAGTTAAGTGATCTTCATTGAGAAATTAAAAGTATGATTGTACATGTAATTGATAGAGTATCATTAAAACATATATGGAGCACGATTTTAACTAGATTTTTCGATGTGTGGTGTTTTTTATATAATTTTCGATTCTATATTTTGATGTAAACTATTGAAAAAGACATACTAATAAACGAACTTGGATGGTATATTTTGATACAGTTATTGAAAAAGACATTTTAATAAAATAACTATATTTTTTACATGTATTTGATTTTTCAAGCATCGAATCAATGTGGTAACTTTTAACTTATATTACTAGTGCATGTAATCAATGTTGTGAATTTTAGTCTACATTGCTATCGTAAATTGTACCTTATCTTTTCGTTTCGTTGGTACCAAAACAAAGTTAATGGGATAATGATGCAAACCTTCGGACTTTGAAGGTAAAAAGAATAATTTGTGGAAAAAGTTATTTCCTTAGTATCGGTTCTTTCAAGTGTACGCTTCATTATAAATATTGGAGACTGAACATGTAAATGTGAATGGTTTTTAAATACGATAGATATAGCTTAAGGGGTATGATGATCCCAAATATTCCAATGTATTGACAAAACATGGAAGTTAAAAAAACAAGTAAAAGAGAAGGCCGGCTTAGCCATGTTCTTAATGCAAAGTGTTTTAGGCAAAAGCATTTTTCCTGGAAACTTTGTATCGAAAATTGTTAGGGAAGCTTGCAACGCATTATTTTTTCAAGGAAAAGCTAAATATTTTTTTGGTTTGTTTGCAAAATTTATAGAGAGAATTTTAGAATCTTCAAATGAAGGACAATAATGAATACTTAAATTTTATGTTGGGGTGAAAGATATTGTTTTAACAGTAGGAAAAAATAGGGATATGACAAGGTTGGGAATGGATTATCTCAAGAGATCATTATCATATAATAGAAGTAGATTATATAATATTTTATAAATTTTAAAATGCATAGTTGCATCAAAAGATAAATTGGAGAAGAAAGAACCGATACTAATTGTTATCACCAAGTTCCACTCACCTGCAACATTTGAGTATTCCTACTTGGAAACATCACCAATCCATGTATAACATTCATAATGTAGTCCATAACATCATAACATTGATATTTTGGGACTCACTAAGACTAGTCGAACCCATAGTTAAACTATTTATATGGTGGTGTTCATTATCAATTATTAGCCACGCTACTAACATATAGATAATCCATTGAGATCTATGAAGCCCTTGTAAACCCAAAAAATAGCTACTTTGTAGTTCATAAATGTGTGCATATTTGTCGTACATTGTAGTGGGTATGTCTAGATTAGTTGGAATTCTTTTATCCATAAATATCAAATCACTTGGCCTTCCTTAATGCCCACTAACCTTATGGATTTTCATAATTGAATGAGGAGAGTCAATATGGAAGTTAGTTTAAGATTGGAGTTTTGTTTCCTATCTATATAATGAAGCCACATGGATGCATTTCATAAGACGAAAAAATAGCAAGGTTATGATACTAAAATTGAATTGGAGATCTCAAGCACCATCATTCATATCTCTTTATTATTTGATTTTATTTCCATCCACAAAGAGCTTCCTCTCCTCATAAACTAGATTCGGAAATTGAGAATACAAGGAGGCAGCAAGAACCTCCCATAGAGAGATTTGAAGCTCACCTGCTACAACAAACTCTTTTCAATAGTTGCATTGTCAGTTTATTGATTTGTTTATTGGAATAAATCAAACAATATTCTTTCCCACAATGATGATTTTGTAAATTTTGTTGGTTATTGAATTCATAATTTAGAACTTTCATTATTTACATTATTTATGTTAAGGTTAAAGGATATTTTCATGTGATCCATATGTCCTTTCAATATTTTTGTTGTACCTAATTTAGTAGTTAGATATGTTAGGTTTTTGGGTACACTATTGTAATGATTCACCCACAATAGATTAGTGACTCCACTAAGCTATTTGGTCCAATATCTCACTCTTCATTTCTTGTATTATTACCTCTATCTCACTCTTCGTTACATTCTACTAGTTTGTATTATTAATCACAATATTGTTTTCCTTAACCATCACCTCTAAGGTACCATTTCCTTAAAACCTTATTTTTTATATCTCCTAGTTTTTGGTGCATATATTCAACTACTTTCTATGTTATTCATGTAAAACATTATGTGAGTTTATCACTTTCCACATACGTAATCCAATATAATGCTTGCGTGACTTTCTTATGCACCTAGTCCATCGCATATGTCTACCATTCATATAGATATCAATTATGTCAATTCCATGACTTTTTTAGTTAGGCATCTATGTTGACTAGAGCCTATGCAATCTAACCCAATTTTTCTCTTCCTTAGTTTTATCTCAACATGATTAGAGTTTTTCTTAGGTGGCTTCATTTTTTGAGAAATTATTGACTAGAGCCTATGCAATCTAACCCAATTTTTCTCTTCCTTAGTTTTATCTCAACATGATTAGAGTTTTTCTTAGGTGGCTTCATTTTTTGAGAAATTATTGGTTGTTTTATGTTTTTTTCTTTTAGAAAATAAGAAGGAAATTGTAGGTAGGAAAATAAATACCTCTATTTCAAAAACTCATTTCATTTAGAGTTCTTTTTTTTCCTTCACATTTCTAATTTTCAAAATTAATTCACAATTTTATGTTTATTAGATTTGAATTTCTCACAAAGTTAAGAAAAGTAGTTTGATAGAGAAAGAAATCATTAGATTTGGTATATATTTAGTTCCATGTATTTTCCTTTTCATAAATTTAATTTGACATTTGATCTTTAAACTATTGTGGATATTCCACTAGAGAGTTCATGGAAACAAATCTAATAAAATACTAAAATATTTACTATGAAGGTTAATTTCCTTATCTAATAAAATACTAAAATATTTACTATGAAGGTTAATTTCCTTTAGATGTTCAATTCTTTAATTACTATTTTTCTTCTTAAAATGTATGAAATAGATGAAATGTGAAAAATAGAGAACATAAATTAATACTCACACACCATCCACAAATAAACAAAATACATAACCTTGGAAACTCAATATTGGAAAGAATCCAGTTAGATGTGGCCGGTGAGCTCTCTTTTCTTCAAATGCAAGTACAAAGAAAGAGGAAATCTCTACGGAGTTTCCTTTGACACTATGGAATGCATGGCTACTACACAATATCTCATGCACTATTATTGTTTCAAAATACCACTCCTAAGTGCTCTTCTCAACTACAGAACAAATACAATGCTAAAAATGGATCCCCTTCTCCTCATGGCATCTCGATATTTAAAATCTCTCCATAGTCATCTAGGGGTAGGTTTTCGACTTCGTCAACCCTCAATTGTGATAAGGTTTTGGACCTAGCCCCATACATGAAGTTTCTAATCTTCTCAACATTTTTTTCTCTCAATTCATGTCATGCGAGTTCCTCCCTTAGTCCTCCTTGATGTCCAAAGAAAACATCCAAAGGTGAACATGGAAAATACCCAAATAAAGTTTCAAAAGATGACTTACCAGTATAAGTGTGGACTTCTCTATTACAATATTTTTGTACGTAGATCATATGTTCATCCTATGTCTTCAAATGTTTTTTAGTGTAACCCCTCAAAAGATGCACCATAGACATGTTCACTACTTATATCTTCTTTTCTATCTGTTGATGTAATTCTATGGATATCTTCAACTAAGTTCTCCCACGATGTAGTCCAAAATGTACTGAGAAATATGGTATCCCTATTTGATATTATGCTCCTTGGTATCCCAAAATGCACTCAGACCCATTCAAATAACATGTTTTCTTCTTCTTGTTATTTTATTGTCTTTTTACAAGGCATGATAATACACATCTTGTTGAACCTATCAACAACAAAAAATAGATAGTCATGTCCCTTCTTTGTGGTTGCTAAAACTCCCACAAAATCCACAGAAAATGCTTTCCCATGGTTGATTGGGTATAGGTAAGGGATGACATAAACATTTGTTCCTATTTTTGAACTTTCTAGTACAATAAAGTAAACATCCTCTAATATACCATGATACATATTCTTTATTTATGGGTTATTACACATATCTCTATAAGTTGGAAACTATATTCTCAACACCAAAATGTCCTAAAACCATGGAGGTGTGACCTTGTCTGAGAATTTGTAATCATTCACCTTTATGGACACAGAGCTTATCAATCTTGTATAGTAACCCATTCTAAAAATGATAATCATCATTGTCGTCACCTCCTTTTATTCCCCCCCCCCTAGCTACTTAAACACCTTGTTGAAGTCGTTATTTTCTATGTATGGATATCTATATGAATCATGGGTAAAAATATCCATGTGTATCAGACCTACCAAGGATGTAATATTGGATGTGGGTGCCCTTGAAAGCATACTTTCCAACCTATTTTTAATTCCCTTCTTATACATGATGACTAGATGAAATTGTTGTAGAAACCCCATCCACTTGCAATGTATTGTTTGTTATTACTTACTCTAGTCCTACAAATATTGTAGAAACTAGTTATATATGTAGATGATGGTCTCCTTTCCCATTATATAGTGCTTCCACTTCTTGAAATCTTGAACTAGGGAATATATTTACTTGTCATAGGTAGGGTAGTTGAGAATTTCCCCATGAAATATTTTGGAATGATAGCATGCAAGCCTTTCTCCTTGGATAAAAACTATTTCCTTGGCATGCCCACTTGTATATATCTCCACCTCAAAAGGATTTCGTAAGTTTGGTAATGCAAGAACTAGTTCTTGAATGATATTTCTTTTCAACTAATCGAAAGCATTTTGGTGATTGTTTCCCCACTAGAACCTCTTACCACACATTTTTATAGTGTGTAGTGGCATATCTACTACTGAAAAATAATCTATGAACTTACACAAGTACTGTGTTTCCCCAACAAAACTTCTTTCTTTAGTGAAATTTGTAGGAACTCGTGATTTCATGATGACCTTGATACTTGTGGGATATATCTTGAGCTCTCCTCATCCAATCACATACCCCAAATACACCAAATATTTTGAACAAACTCACATTTTGTGAGGTTAAAAAGTAGTTGGTGCTTCAACTAAATATCTAACACATGCATGAGATGTGATATGTACTCCTACCAGATATCATTATAAACTAGTATAGAATCCCAATACACTATAACAAATGAATCTAGATATAGGCATAATACATCATTAATCAATATCATAATTATAGCTAGTGCATTAAATAAAATAGAAGGCATGACAATCCATTCATACAAACCTTTCTTTGTCTTGAAGAAATTATTGGAGGTGTGTTCTTCCATGAAAATTACCTAGTGATATCTTGATTTGAGATCCAACTTGGTGAAATACTTTATGTTCTATAATGGATCTAATATATCATCAATCTTGGGTAGAGGGTATTGATTTTTTATTGTAGTCTTATTCAATGCTCTGGAGTTGACACACATTCACCAAGTTCCATCCCTCTTTGGTACAATTATGATAGGTGATACATGTTGGCTCACTTGCGAGCATCATTGTTAACGCTAGGGGGGTTGATGACCCAAGGGTCATCTAGAGTTGACCAAAAAAATACTAAGTCGCCGACATATGAATCCTCAATCTATGACTGAAGAAGGTCTCACTCAAGATACCATGAGAATCATAGAGACCATATGGTCTTGTTGGTGAAAAAGGGTTAATCTACATAGGGAAGTCTCTTAGGATGACATTCACGCATTCCATTACAATTAAATAAGATATTGACAACATGCAACATGACCATATTTTTTTATTGAAATCATAGTCAACACATTGAATGATAGGAATAACAATAGATTTATATTATTTCCATTCCAACAATGGCATACATGGACCAAGGGACTTATATTTCAGAAGAAACAATGTCCTATGCTCTCATACATTCTATCAGTAACGCATTACAAGGTTCCATGCACTTTATCTTAGACTCTTCACATACTACTCAACTGACTTGACTACAGACTCCTTACAAAAATGGTTCTAGCCAGATACAAAATAGACTCACAATAAGACTCATACAAAAACTAGACAAACTAATTTCTCTTCTCTTCTTTGTTAGTGACCTTAGTATCTCCAAAATATGAACTCTTCTCTGTGTATTCATTGATCCTTTTTCATTCCTTCTCTACTTTGACACTCTGGAAATTTCACCTCTAATCCACTTGCTATGCCTCCTGCTAATCCCTCATTCTTTTTCCACCCACATGGATCCCATATGGCCTCTTTGGATTCATGGTAGTCTTAACTAAATTTCCAGTTCATTCCTTAACTGCTCCATGATCTCTCATTCTTCCTAAGTTAATAATTCAACAACATTCTTGAATATATTATTATTTATTTTGATGTCCATGTGGTATCTTCTTTATTCATGGTGCACATTGTGGAACTAGGATTGGTGCATGTGCCTTATTTCATCCATAACACTATTTTTTATTTGCACAAAACAATGTAGTGCACACACAGCTATTTTTGTTCACACAGATGATATTCACTCCAAAACAATGGATGCAAACAACACCCAAACACTATTATTTTGCACATCCTCGAGCCAATGGCCTTGATCATGGTGTGACTAATTCCATGTGAGGAACTGTCTTCATGAGTTTCTAAAGGAACTCCTTGAATTGACTGTCATATTCCTCAAGGGTGGTATGGAGTTGTTGAGTAAGTTGAATGACTTCATCTGTATCATTTGTTGTGACCTATGGAGATTTCATGTTCATTTTCTCCATTTTTTTAATCATGGAGGTGACTGCAAGTTTAGTATAAAACACTTTAGCCTTATAAGTAGTTTTTTTGACCAAATTAGAAATCATTTTCTACTCCACCCACACGACAATAGTTTCCTTGGTCTTTCTCGTGATGGATATCATCGCAACTTGGTTCTAGGTTGGAGGTAGGGAATCCACACTGCTCTTTTGTAAGGTGACCTCAACTTCAACCACGTGAACCTCTCCATCAATAGAGTTGAATTCTAACATATTTTGAAAATGGTTCGAGGGAGTAAAAGTGTATTCGACCAACCATGAAAAATCCTTAAGTTTGGTTTAGTCCTTCTCGATGGATTTCTTGGCCAAAGTAATCTTCTATTGCATCTCCAAATCTACTAGTTAAATCTGTTGGAGATGAGTGTGGAGTGCAAGGTTTTGGGACTCCAAAAATTGAAGATGAGCCTTTACGGCTAAAATTTAGAGATAGGGGAGAACGTCCAAAGATACCTTCAAAATTTTATTTATCTTCTCGTACAACTCGTTGACTGATCCCACAAGGGTTTTGAAGGAGGTACTACTTTCAACATGTTGATCCTTGTATTTGAATGAATTGATACTTTTGTGTCATGTAATGTTGCAATATTTAGTGAGCCCGAACCTTCTACACATAGAGTGCATGAGTCTGATTGTGCACTACGATTTCTACTTGGTGTTGTTGTTGAAGTTGTTCATTATCTAGACTAAGCGGCTATTGTCATTCCCCCAACTTTGTAACTAAGCTGGTAATGTAATTTTTCACTACTAGAGTAGGAATTAGAGCTAAATGGATTCCCACATTAACCACATCAATCGAGGTGACTAGAAAGGGGTCAAAAATTATTTTCCATTCAGGACCACTTGTTGGTGCAGAATTGGTGACCAAGATTCTCTAAGGTTACCAACAAAGGAAGGACCACTTGTTGATTGCAGAATTGTGCTAGCATATTCAACCTTCTGCAAGGGAAGGAATTCTCACCTTAAGAGCATCTAAGACTTTGTATGATAAAGTGAGTTAAGTAGGACATACCATTAGAAATGACATATCACAGATCAGATTCATACTTAATTGGGACAAATCCTATTATCATAAGTCTAAAAGATCAGATTCATACTTAATTGGGACAAATCCTATTATCATAAGTCTAAACATGATTAGGAATTTAGGAATCCATGTTGTGAAGCCTACAGATAAGTTTGTACATGAACAAAGTGTATTAAACAATGTTGCATATAAAAATTACACATTATAAAACATTTTACATGAAAATAAGACCAAGTATTCATCCATAACAAAACAAAATTTGTATGCATGAATACTCCTTTCTATACTATTATATCTCAGAATGGTAAACATAGGGAAGGTCTTTCATATCATAGATTACAAAAGAGAACCATAATTAGTTGTTCACTTGGAAGATAGATCCTATCTAATTAATCTCATCTCAACTAATACAACATCAGAATATCATTAAAACAGTACAACAAAAAGCATGTCAATTCTAAAATTCCCAACCCTTTCTTGTTACATTTCCCCCATTTTATGTCATTTTCTTGGTTGTTTCGTGATTCCACTCCTCCAGTTTCTTTATTTCTCTTTTTATTTTCTTGCACTTGAAGCTTCTGGCATTTTATTGTTCTTTCTCCAACTAATTCATCACTCATTTTCCTTACTAGTGCAATGGAAGTTAGCTTTCCACTAATTGGAGTTCTCATTACTATGTTCTATTGTTACAAAAAACTTTTATAAATATACAAAACTTGGAGGTCCTCAAACTGAAGGGCCTGAACATAACCTTCGACTCATATCGAGTCAAATTTTTGTTGGTTTGTTTTGGTCCCCTTCAAATAATCTATAGTGCTTTCTGTCGAAAAACTTTATATTACTCAACTCTGCGCTTCCCTTTCCTTGATAAAATTGACATACCCAAAACAAATTACTATGCGGAATTGACATCAAGTATGTAAATGTTGGTATCCAATAGAGCATTCCACTATGTATCAACAAGTGTGTCCAACTACTGCAGTGGAATGTATTTCACTTGTACTATATGGAACTGTTGTAGTGTTGTCTTCGTGACTCTGTTAACTTCATCTATATCATCCATCCTATCATCCTCAACTTGGATCTCTACAAAATTAGTCAATTTATCTATAGAATCAACAATGGTACTGGCTTCTGCATGCATCTTCTTAAGACTAGCATGTAACTCAACCCAACCCAATCTATAACCATATAAAAGAGTTAATGACATTCCTCAGCCTGGGCATGCATCAAGGATTTAAAATGGGTACCTTCTTCAATTTCATATGTAAGCTTGTGGAGGAGATTTGCTTGTTCCTTTCCCTTTAAATTGGACGTGGCTATCTCCTATTGCAGACTATATTGTTTAGCGACCAATTGGAACCATGCGCTGGCAATAAGGTCAACTCAGTCAGGTGGCCCAACTGGTGTGATATCTTCTAGTAGTTCAAGAATGACCTGGAATAAAGATGTCTATACTTGATAAAAATTTTCACCAATGGTTGAAATAGTGGATTCCACTTGTACTCGCAAGCTCTGCTTAATTTCTTTGGTAGCAGTGGCTTCAGTGACAACCTCACATAAGGATTTTGTTTATTGTGTGAGGGATTAATTATCATGTTTGATTGTTGTAATCCTCTATTCCAATTGATCAGTTGAGGCCCAGGTAAAGTGTATGTTATGTGTTGTATTCCATGTGGACAATTATCCAATGATGGAAATGAAATCCCAAGGTGGTCGTGAAGAAACCGTGAAGCAAGCAACTAACCACCTGTGATAGATCACTAGAAAAATCTCATGGTACCAACATCCTATGGTGTAGGTGAGTGCACTTCAAGTCTCCATAAAATATAATTGGTGATCTCTAGTGGAAGTATTGTAAAAACCTTTGTCTAATCTAAGAAAAACTCCAATATAGATCGTCGATGTTGAGGATCCTCTAGAAAAGGAACAATGTATTCCTTAACAAAAGTAGTGGTATGTGCTAACTGAGTATCATATTGGGTGTCCAAAGGGTCCTATGGAGGTTCATAATCCATCAGAACATGAGTTTCAGGACTTGTCTCAGTTTGTAGCTAATTTACCATATCGAGAGTCGAGTGTTGGGGGATTGGAAGTTACAGGATCTAGGGAGATGTGGGAGGAAGTGGACCAGTAGTTATAGTTGGTTCAAAACTAGAGTTAGGAAAAAGTGTATCAAATTGAGTGTGGGGAAGAAATACTGGAGGCGTGTGAACAACCATTGTGGACCCACTATTTTATGGAAGGTTGGATTCCTCAACAATAGTGGAAGGTTGGATTTGTTCGGGATGGTCATAAAGGATATGGATGATGGGTTTTGTGGATGGGAAAGTGAATGAGGTTTAAAGTTTAGATGACATCTGGGGTTGTGTGGTATGCACTGGAGGGGGTTTGGTATACGTGGAAAGTGGGGAAATGTGATTTTACAGAGGGATAGAGGAAAGGAGGGTAGCCTCAATGATGGAAAAATCATGGGAAGATTGGGACTAGGATTTGGTAGAAAACTTATTATGAGGGAAAAAAGAAGTCAAGACATCTTGCATTTTCTTAACTGAGATCATAACATCATCATGAATGGAAGAGAATAGAATATGAAGTGTGTCACTGGCCAATGCTTCCTCTTTGGATTATTGTAGCTTGTCCTTTGAACTGGTAGGTGTCTCGGTTCTCTTTCTCATGCTAGGGCTAGCATATGATGTCCTTGTTGGAGAAAACCTTTGTGCAATGACGAGAATCACATAAGAGACACTGGTCTTCTTCTTTTTTACAGTGAGCCCATGCCACGAGGTGAGTTATTTATCAATCCCAACTTCATCCAAGTAAAATGGTAATGGTCACATATTAAAAAGAGATGGGTCCATGTTGTTGTAATTAATTGTCTAATTAAATCATCCAATACATTAATTGTCAACGAGGGGTACGTCCTTCTATTTCAAAGTTATTGTGCAAATTCTATGCAGAAAACAAGTTCCAACTAACATTGTTATCTAATAATGTAAATAAAATACTCGTTGTAGACTAAAATGAAATACACCACTTGAAATAAAATCACTCTCACACTTGCTGAAATGGGAAATTAAATCACACTTGCATAAATTAAATTAAGCTAAAAACTAGATTCACACCACTCTTACAGAAACTCAAATCACTCTTGCAGTGATTCAGATTTTATGAGAAGAACAAAATGACTACAAATTATTAACAAGTGCTTAACACAAAATAACAGAGATATAGTAAAACTAGTTTTCTATTCAATAAGGAAATAAGTTGAAACTGTAAAATGCAGTGGAAAACAAGCTTGTTGGAATGGTGACAACTTATCTTTGAGAAGAGATGTGATGGCTGTACTTATTTTCAATAATATGGTTACAATGAGGCTTTGAAAGCCTTTTTACAATAAGAAGGAATGTCAAAAACCCTAGACATCCAAAAACC
>CBVK0102154177.1:0-20972 GCA_900067695.1 Picea abies
CACACACACACACACATATACACGTTCTAATTGATTAAAGAGATTTTATCTTTTATTGAATAACAAACTGAAATATAAATATATATAGATTTTGAACTATCTACAAGAAAGAGATTAATTCTAATTATCATAAAAATTACCTCTATGAAAGAAGATTTTGTTTTCTCTTAAAGAGTGGGGTATTTATAATGAAAGTAAAATAAATTAACTAAAGACAAATAAAACTAAAAGAAAAATCTGATTCTCGGGCCCAAATTCAGATAGTATATGAATTTAAGTAAAGTACAAACAATGTTCTAAATAAATGTATATTCAAAACAAATGTTTGATTATATCAACTGAAAATAAATTAATAAACATGTTTAAATAATTAATTCAGAATTACAATCCTAACAATATTGCATATACATATTAATCACTGAAATGATGAGTGAAATAGAAATGAAATTGATCTAATTTATTAGCAGTAATTAATTAAATCAATCTGTAATATTTTCAACACATAATCTATACAAGACTTTGATTTTGAAAATGAACACTCGAATATCAGTAATAGTACCAAATACCAATTTCTTGTATTAATATTCAAACTCACAAAGAGATTCAAAATAATGTATCAAAATAGAGGCTTGTACAACAATGCATAATATTTGTTCTTTTTCAAAAAAAGTAAAACTCCGCCCTTTTCATTGTTTTTCCTTCACTATTTTATATTGAAGGAATTCAAAAATGGAAATTAACTTCCATAACCATAGACAGTTATCCATTTACAATGGGAAAACAACAAACTTGTTTAATTCCCCAAGTTAAATTAACTAAGTACATGAAAATAAAAACCACTAATTGTTTAATTTTCAAATTATGTCTCGAAACTAATTTTCCTATTTATTGTATTTTCCAGGACATTCCTTTTACACCTATAAAACAAAAGAAATGAAAAAAAACAGAAGTTAATAAAATATAAAAACAAAAATTAGAGTTTCTACAGAATTTGAAATTTTGTAGCTACACTTTTATTAACTAAAATAAAAGAAAATACAATATAAACTGAAAATAAATAAAAAAGATAAACTCATAGAAACAAATAAAACATTTTTATCACTGACTGGTACTAGGAATGGTCTTGAATTCCCAATTAATGAAAATATTAATTCCTAGTGAGTTAATGCTATCTTCTTCTTTCAGTTTATCTTTTTTATAACCTAGAACCTGTCTTCTCTGGCTATCGATCAAATATTTATTTTTTGATCCAAGAAATTGATTTTCTAATTCCAAATCAATTATATTAGCATGTAAGACTGGAATCACTGAATAATATTGGTCCTTCCAGAAGGAATCCTCCAGATTGGGATCAGTTTCAGTTCTCTCGTTTTATTTTTCTTTAACAACTTTTTGAATTGGTTCATACGAAGAAATGTGTTGTGGGGAAGAAACTTCCTTATTTGTAACCAACTCTTCATCTTGAACTTGGATAGGAGAACTAGCTTTCAAAATTTTCCTAGACTTATTTCTGAACATTCTTGATATTTTTCTTCCTTGCCTCTTGTTCATAAAATCAACTAGACTAATGGAATCGTCGTTCTTTGTGGTAATAGGAGGGTCACACTCAGATGCAAGCGAAGAAAATACAGTTTTCTTGAAATCTTCATAAGAAACCCAAGGTGATTCATTGACAACACATGAATCTACTCTAAATATAAAATTGAACGTTTGACTGCAAGTAACCCTCATGGTGTTTTTTTGAGGAGTAGAAACTTGAAGGTAAGGAAAAACAATATATTCTACACGATCTAGGGTTTCATATTCAGAAAAATGAGAATGTAAAGCTGCCTCATAATTTACCTGAAAATGATTTCTTTTCACAAACGTTTCCCAAGAATCACCATTCTGTTTTAACTAAAATTCAATCAGAATTTTCACTAAACCATGATGAAGGACATTTCTTTCTGAATTGATATTCTTTCTCTAATAGAAATTTTCCATTTTAGACAGAATTTTAAGAAAGAATGAAGAAATGTTAAATTCATAATCCATGAAGATCATTAAAAGACGAAAAATGATAGAGAAATAAAATTCTATATCTTCCCTCACATGTGATAAATCCCTTAATAACTACTAACAAAAAATGTCATTTTTCTTTTATTGAGGATATGGGGATACCTTTGTAATCATTTTTCTATTCGAGAGAAACTATGATTTCAGACCAAGGAAACTCCTTCACACTTTTTGTTTTAGACCAACATTCTCCTTTTAATAGAAATTTAGTCACTCTGGCTATTAATTCCTCATCTATTTTTAATTCTATATCCCCAATTTTAGTGTGTTCACCATTGAAAGTTCATGTGAAAGCTTTGGTGACCTTCATGTTGTAACCATTAAACATGCATAGAAATTTTAACAAACCAGCCCTTTCAAAATTTATAAAACAATATTCTTGAGCTTCCATAAGATCGACACTAGGTTCTACTCTGAAAATCATTCCGATCTTGATAGTTCACCATGCTACAGTTTGGAAAACCCTCAAAAGAAACACCTAACAAACTCTCCCTTTCAAGTAAATGAAAACAAAGATTCAATACTTGAAACAAAATCTTATTTCAAGGAAGAAACACCATAGGTAATAATTCACGAATACAATGATGAAGTTCAAAGATATACGTGGATGCAAATAATTGAATTTCAGGAAAGGAGGATTGTTGGTATGTAGTTTGAAAGTGCCTTGATTTAATTTTCCATTAAATTTATTTTAATTTATGATGATGAGATCAGGCCTATCGTACCACAACAAGATATTCAACAACTATTTATGGATTGTGCATATCAAAGTTATGACAGGCTAAGTAGGATTTTATAGATTATGATCGATCATTGTTAGAACATTGGTTTTAAAATCAACAATAAATCAAAAACTGTAGTTTGTCAAATATTGTAGCTCATTGGAATTTATGTAAATGAGAAGAAATCATAAAGAATATGTGAAATGAAAAAAAATTGAAATCCAAATTTTTTTTCTAATCAATACCTTTATGAAATGAGAAACATCCAAAAAATAAAATTCCATTAATGATTGAATGAAAACTCAAAGAAGTTGTGAGTATGGCTAAACTTCACAAAACTGAAAACATTGTTTAAGTAAATAACATTTTATTTTTTCAAAAAATAAGAAGGAAGGGTCACAAATTTATTTATAATACAAAATTTAGGAGGTTGGTTTCTTATAAAACACTAAGTCATTCCATATACAGGTGTTTTCTAATGCACTACCACTCGAAGGGGTATCGACAAGGGTTACAAGGGTGTCCAATATTGTGATCTTAAAAATGTTTTGTATCTCCTGTGTGTATGCTTCCTCGATTGTGGATTTATGTGTTGAATGACACATCACTATAGCTTAAAGATGTCACAGTATGTTCCTATAGTGAAACAAATATTTTCCCACAATTGTTGCCAAGGAAAGTGATTTTATACAACTTTTTAAGAACTTTGTTATGTTATGTTGAACAAAAACAAGAATATCAGAGGAATTACCAATAGAGAAACAAAATATAGAGAATTAGCACATCAAAATGATACCTTTATTGAAACAAAATAAATTTTCACTTTCCTATTCTAGGGGGGAACCTCCAATAGAGTAGATCTCTATTACAGTAATTCTCAAGACAAATGTTTCTCTTTCCATCGACTCCTATTTATACTAAATCTATCTACCCAAAATAACAATCTAGAGGAATATCTTTCTAGAAGCAGAAGCTTCTATTAGGTATTCTTACATTTGACTTATTCTCCTTATTCCTAGGCCTTATTTATTAATATCAGACTTTATTACATGGAAAATATATTATTCTACCTCCATGAGGGGTTAGGGATGGTAGGTCCCTAACACAGTCTCTCCACCTACTTTAATACCTCTCCTAAGAAGAACGAGGACACTAAGTTGCAGATAGCTAGCTTGCAACTCGAGGGAATCGCTCAAGCATGGTGGGACACTCAACTTGAAAAGTATGAATTGATCATTGAGATCAGAAAGACAAAATATACGACAGTTTCATGCATTAGTTCTTGGGAAGGTTTATGTCACTCCTTGCGAGAGAACATCTATCCCCAATGATATTTCCATAATCATCTCACAAAATGGTTGCAGCTCCGAAAACTATCGAATCGGTCCATCAAAAGTTACATAGATATCATCTACAAATTGCGCATCTAAATACACATAGGAGATCCATAAGAGGTATTAATTATTAAATTCAATTATGGTTTATTAGTGAATCTTCATCGTCAAGTTTATTTGTTTGATATTTCTTCCTTGGACAAGGACTTTCTTTGGGCTTTGGCCATCAATCGTAAAGTGGGTTCTCCAATCCGCTCACACCAACATAGATCAAACCATTCTCCCACTATTCCTTCTCATGTTATCCCTACCTCCACCTACACACCTCGAAAAGTTTCCTCTATATCACCCTCCACACCCCGAATATCGCCATGGTGTACCTTCAAGAAGACTGACTCACATGCTTTGAACAACTGTCAATCACTTCAAAACCTTCACCCCAACAAGAATCGTTTTGCAGAGGTCTCCCCTTCCACTTCCCCTAAACCTCTTGAAGTCATTTCTCCAAAAAATACTACAAAAATTGACCCATCTCTTATTTTTTGACCACCAATGAAAATGAAACCTATTTTGCACCCTTTTTTACCCACAATTGTCAAATTAAGGATGAATTGGATACTCTCATCCTGGACAAAAAAATACAAACCTCATTTCTTAGGTATTGGTCCAACATATACAACTGCCAACTACTCTGCACCCTGGACCATATCATCTCAGATGGGTTCTACCTGAAGTCATGCGCATCATTGTCTCTGGATGATTTGTGGTGACCTTTTCTATAGGCCCTTTTTAAGATACTTTGGTATGCAATGTGTCTCCTTTAAATTGTGTTGACATGTTACTTGGAATATCTTAGAAACAGGCCCAAAATGTTGTGTATCATTCTAAATTTCATAAATACCACCTGCAACATGTGGGTTGCCCCTATGTGCTTACCTCCTCTACTCCTCACTCCACACAACCTCATATTGGACAAGTAGCCATTAAGCAAGTCACTATGAACAAATATGTTTCCTTGTGTTTGGTTGACCCCATTAAACCATACCATATGACTAACCTAACACTTCAAGACATGGAGTCACCACTCTTACAAGTCACCAATGCATTCCCACAACCCATGGGATTGCCCCTGTATTTCTCTATTGATGACACCATTAATATTATTTTAGAAGCCTCTTTTCCATACCACCCTTTATACCACCTTGCTCCCATAGAATTTGTTGTGATAGTGTGCCAACCTGGACAACTTTTGAATTTTTACCCTCCTCTGCCTTCATATTCTCACTATGCCTCTCCAACATCTATTCTACCCATGATGGTTCCTAGCCCAGTAGTCTCATCTAGCAGGTTATGTAATCCAAAACATGTGCGAACATATTATAATTCTTGTCCTGGAAGTTCCTCTTGTTCCAAATAGATTATTGAGCGAGGTTCAGGAAAACAAAATTATTCCAAATTTAATACATATAGGAAAAATCATTTGCATAGGAATCTCTTCTTAGTTTGGGAGGTTAATCAGAGAGGGTGTATTAGAAACACGAAATTTTCTTCCAGGGAACTTATATTTAAGAGAAATGCTGAAGAATATAATGAAGCCCTCATTGATCCATACCTAGTGGGTATGTTATTGCTCCATCTTGGAGGACCATAGACACTTCAATATGTGCAGGGTCTCTTCTACAATTTATTTAATCAGTATATTAGTTGACCACATAGACTGTTCTGATTTCTGCAATGACCTTGGACACAATTCATCTCTATATTCAATGCCCAAAAAAGGAGAGATGGATCTGCTACAAAAGAAGTGTAATGTACCCCAAAATTTAGCTACAAAAAAAATATGTATAGAGGAGAAACAACTATGATATTTGTTGTCAACTGCATTATAAGCCTATCCAATATTTTTAGCCATTCATTTCTTTTTATGTTTCAAACATTCATTACTTGATAGAACTCCTTTATTCAACAAAAATAAATTGTTTATACTTTTAACCAAAGAGAGAAATTTACTATTCGCACTATACTGGAACCCTTTTCATGAACATTCTTACCTTGTTCCTGTGGTACCATCATGATTTTCTCCATAATATTTTTATTCCTAAAAATATAAGGAAACTCCAATAGTAACCTATAACATTTAAGCTATTCCATAGTACCTACTCCCATATCTATTTAAATTATGGTGTACAAGGATTGATCCACATTAAAAAAATTATTGCTAAGATAGGGGAACAAAATAACATAGTCATCGTGATGGATGTGACATATTGATCCAATATATATAGTATACGTTCCTCCCACAAAAATTTAAATAAGTATAAACCTGGCCATGTAAATACTAGGACTCAATGTTCTTTTCAATCATGAATCATGGGACCACTCGATAAAGGTTATTTCACTTATTTACTATGATCAATTGATATATGAGACCCCCATCCTAACTAGGCCTTAGTCTCGTTAACTTGCAAGGTAAACAATATGGTGGCTCATTATGGCATAGTGGGTGACAAGTCAAACTTACACTTTGGATTTTATGACCTAACACTAGTTCTTTCTCACATTTAAAATTTTGGTAGACATTTAAAAAAATTACTTACCATGTACTCTGGGTTCTGACGTTCCAGAAAAATCACCCAATACAAGCCCTCCACTACACTAGTTTCACATGGCAGTTGGGGGGGGGTAATCCATCACCCTTACAATCCAAACAAAGGGTTTGAGGTGCCATCATGCCCAACACATTTGGCCTATTACCTATTTTTATTTTATATTTCCTCCATAAAACTCTCCTTGCAACCTCATTACTCTATAACACCTACTCGGGAGTAAAATAGATACAACAGTATGCCTATGGAAGTTGAATGCTCCATAATAGGTAAGGTTTTATACTCATAAACGTTTGGATTCGAAAGAGACTTTGATACTATGAATTATTTCTCTGTTAAAGTTTTACACCACTTGTCCTGTGTCTTACTAAATTCTACCAAGTTCGAAACCCATGGTCAGAGTACCAATGTGTGTTTTTTGGTACATAACTAATTCATTTAAGTTTTATTTCCACTCCTATTTAATGTTTAAATCAGGGTGCTAATAACCCTATGAGCTATTGACTGTGTGGTTAATAGTGTGGGAAAGAGACTCAATGGTCTTCTCTTTAGTTTTTTCATACATTATGTTCCCTCTACATGTTCAACTTTCAATCAAATTCATGCCACAACTCAAGGTTTAACCATCTTAGTTAACCATCGGATATAGTTATATATATATATATATATATATATATATATATTTTTTTTGGGTTTTATATATATATATATTCTTTGGGTTTTCAGGACTTGAACGTAACCCTCAACGCTTGTTGTAGCACAGTTATACCCTGATCATTGACGGTTTTTGTGTAGCTTCTTTATGTTCGAGATCAGTCCACTCTGTGTGATGTAATGATAATACAATTGTTTCTTTAAATGCTATCTATATTCTCTCACAGTTACTCACTAGTATTTTTATCTCCCTAACAAAGAGGTATTCCCAGATTCGATGAAGAAATGTGTAGATCTATCTCCTTCAAGGGTCGTCGCTATCTCTATAATTATTTCACTTGATATTTCGGTTTCCCTAAATTTGACACTTGTCTATGTATTGTGAGGAAATACTTGTAGATCTATATCCTTTAACGGGTTTGTTACTGTCTATATAATTTCCTTCACTTGATATTTTGATTTCCCTAATTTTAAATCCGCCTATGTACTATGAGGAAATACTTGTAGATCTATCTCCCTTAAAGGGTTTGTTGTTGTCTCTATAGTTAGAATTTATAATTTTTTTTCAGTGATTATTCTTTATAACCATTCTTCATGAATATTTTTGGTAATTAGTCTCTATACTAGCATTGATATATACTTCTCTGTAACTATTTATTGTAATTATCCTCTATGCTTCTTACGTCGGTATTAGCACTGTAAATAATCCTATGTAACTATTCTTTGAATTGATCTCTGTAATTTTTTTTTAACTTTGTAGAACACTGGTAAATGCTTCACTATAACAAATCTTGCAATTAATCATTGTAATAATTTTTTTCTCTGAATAGGGCTTCATTGTAATCTGATCTTTCCCATTACTCTATGTAATTTTTATTTGGTTTAAGTTTATGGATATGTGTTTTGATAATGGGTCCTGTAAGGAACCTCCTCATTACGACGACAAACCTCTTATAACAAGTGTAATTTTATTTTTTTTCTTTTGTGTGTGTGCAAGTGTACAAGAATAATAAATACATTTGACTCTGTGTCGCCACACAATGACGAACGTGGTGCATGCAATTGCAAAAACAACATAATGATTTAAGACACACATCAAGTATCTGCAAGCAAGCTACGACAATCAACCGACAAAATAAATAAGACTGACTACCCGCCCATCCTACCCTGCAATGGTTAGGACCTCCAAGACACATAAGCAACACTCAAGCCCAGGTTCCCATTGATTTTAACCATTTAAGGTATCAGGGCTGGCGACTGTTCTAAGGAACATGGAGGTGTCTACATCCCGCTCGACTCAATAGACCAAGCCTACTAAGCTAAGGACAATCATCCTACAAACTCAACAATAAAATACAAATGTAGCTAGAACCCTTACTGTAAGCAACCAAGCTCATCAAAAGTTTACATAACCAAGTGTAACCCTTAACTTAAAATAAACATCGACACCCTCAATGGGTAGTGCAAGTCGAAATGACTTCGTCAATATCCCAGAACAATATTGCTTAAGAAATAAGTCGAAAGGTGAAGAGGTGAACCTAAACTTAAATTTTTTTTTGTTTACCCAACCTCTATTAAAACAATACCTCCTAAGGTTTTAAACAATCACCACTAGAATTTATATTAAAACAAAAGCCACATTTATATTGAAACAATACCCAAATTGTACTAAACAATATCCAATTTGTATTAGAACGATATTCAAATTGTATTAAAACAATACTCATCTTATATTAAAACAAAATTAAATTTACATTAGAAAAGTAACCACTAAAAAAATACCCACTAATATTTGTGTTAAACCGTCTCCAATTTATAATAAACCATACCCCAAATATGTTAAAACAATATCCAAAACTTAGATTAGAACGATAACCACTAAACGATATTAAATCAATTTCTTTTGCCCAATTATAAGATAGATTTATTGGATTTATTATATTCCCAAATATTTTACTAACCATTTGTTGATCTATAAGGAATTATATATCTAAAATTTTTCTATCATAGATCTTTACAACAATTATCAATTGACTCGAAGGGAGAACTGAATCGTAGATAATTTCAAGGAGATGAGGAAGCAAGGATCAAACAAGGAAGTAGAACTGCGTAAGCCTCTACTTAAAGGACCAATCTCACCTCAACGATCGATTCTGGCAAACATTAATTATTACCTTCATGACTTCCCTCATCTGACCTCCACAGACCACCCGGGAAGGAGCAATTTTGAGTGCATATCATTGATATTGAATAATTATTGGGAGAGGGGACTACTATATTGGTTGGTGTCACGTTAGTAAAAAGTCTTGCCTTCGTGCCTGGTAAAAGTTAATCATGCCTTCAAGGCTCTTTTGCTTAAACCATTGAAATTTACATTTTATTAATAACTTCGTAAAATTTTATTATGATTATTGGAGATAGTTGAGCCCCCCCTACATTTTCCAAGATCGACTTCAACGTCAGCTTGGGGTTCCTCATATCCTTGGCACTCAGTCGATCTACACACTGTCAATGTCAAGCTTAATTGTCAAGTAGGATAAAATTTCCCTGCGTTTTCCCAGGTCAACAGTCTACCCAGCGGGGTATCGTTCTCTACAGATTTGGAAAGGCATGTTGGTCGTAGAAGAGTGTAAAAATTCAAGGCTATGGGATAAATGAAATTTGTTGTCATTAAATAGATTTGCAGTCTCCTGCCAACTAACACAATCACCTAGTCATTAAATACGTCCACATATGCCAATGCCCCAAAATGGAATTGCCAGGAATTGCAATCGCATGCCAGTAATTAAATTCCCAATGTCATTACACCAAATGGCAACTGCCAAGTATGCAATCGTAGGTTATTAATAGTTTCACAATGTCATTACTCCAGAATGCAATTGCCAGGAAATGCAATCGCAGGTTATTCATAAATTCACAAATGTCATTACACGAAAATGCAACTGCCAAGAAATGCAATCATAGGCTATTCATAAATTCACAAATGTCATTACACCAGAATGCAACTGCTAGGAAATGCAATCGAAGACTATTAATAAATTTCACAAATGCCATTACCCCCATCATGGAATGAATTCGATTTTTTTTCTTCTTATCTAGTTAAATAACATAAGTAATAGGTATTTATCTATTATAGACGAATTCTCCATTACACCCATTCCAGAAAGAGATTGAATTTTTTTTCATTATCTATGTAAATAACAGAGGTAAAATGTTTATATTTATTACCGCACGAATTCACCATTACAACGCATCCATGTCTATATAACAATGCATTATAACTATATCAGTGATTGTCAATAATTGTAAAACTATACAGCAATAATTAAATGCAAATATACCACATCCGGGAAAATACAACACAAAGAGTGACGTAGAAGCATAAAGATCCAAACCAAGGAATAGTAAAACCCAAACCAGAATGCTGACCACAATAATTTTAGGCAATCAATTGAACGGGCAAAATCTCAAGGAAAAATTCATCCATTTACAATCAACATACAGATCAAGCATAAGTTCCTAATGCATTCTACTCTACAAATAACGAGCGTACCATTACCATCGAGACTACACCAGTACCTCCTAGCCAATGCTAGGGGTACTCTTCTTCCCCCTTAGCCCCCCGAGCTGCAAAGGGGCCACACACTATCCAGAGGGTACGTCTAGCTCCCAGCTCACCTCGCAAGGCCGAACTACCACTCCTCTCTGAGCTGGGAAATCCCAACTCCCACAAGTAAATTAGTCAAGTCACTATTCCCGTTGCGTAACGTTATGCTAACAACTGATCCCCTTCTTCCTTCTCCTCCCTCTCTTTTATAGAGTTTTAGAACTTCCATTCTTTCCCTAAATCTCATTTAATTTAAGTTTTAATAAAAATCTTCTAAAATTTCTCCTTCATACAAGTGTCATCCATCCCCCACTTTCCTCCAATAATTATTATCTTTTAATTTATTAATTATCTTATTTCCCTCACCCACCTAGAGTTACTCCTAAAATTACTCCTAGGTGTCCCTAGATTTCCTTAAAAGTTTTAAAGGCTTTCCCTATTATGAAGTTGCTAATTTAGTTCAATTTAGAAGGTTCTTAAATGTAGATTATTTACTAAGTTGACCTCCTGCTTTTTACCATAAGTTCCCCTCTTTCCTTTTTATGTTACCTCCATACCCTAGTTTCCTAATTTTTATAATTCCCTCTTTCCCCTTTTTATTTGAGCTATAAATGATAGTTGTGCAATTTAACCTCTCTTTCCTTTTATTATAAATTAGTATCTTTTTAAACTATCAACAGTTAAAATAATTAATTTCTTCTTTACATTTTATATCCACCGATTTTATTTAATTTCTTACTCTCTTCATTTTACCCAAACATTTATGAAGACCAAAATTATTACTCAAGTGGTATTTATTTTAACTTTTTATTATTTTATTTTTATAAAGATATTTTCTTAAGGGTAGACAAAATTTTAGCCCTAGCAAAGTTTTAGACTTAGAACTTAGATTCTAAACTGGGTGACATTTAATTAGGGAAGTTGTTTAAAAATTTCTTAACGTGTTAATTGTCTTAGGTCCATCTAGGTTCATCCCTCTATCATCATCAATGCGGCGTGCCCTTCAGGATGCACTAGGTGCTCCAAGGGTGCCACTCGCCTCTTTTGTTTCTTTTGCGCGACGTGCCCTTTAGGACGCACCACGTGCTCCAAGGGTGCCACTCGCCTCTTTTGTTTCATTTGTGCGATGTTCCCTTCAGGACACACCATGTGCTCCAAGTGTGCCACTTGCCTCTTGACGGATTGGTAGACATCAATAACCCCTGGAGTTAACACTCCGCCAAGTGAACTTGTGGGAGACTAAGGGTTTCTAAGGAATAAGGCCCCCACCTTATTGTGCACCCCTTAGAATCATCATGAGTGACTGTCGCAGTCTACCCTCACAACATTGTGGGTCCTCTCGAACTAGGTAATTGTTAACCTACAGTTCAAGCCATGGCAGGAGTGATAGTAGGCTGTGGTAGGGTTGTTGTCCACCCCTCTCCCTCAAAATCTATGGTAGTCATGTGTGACCCTTTACTCCATATGTGAGTCTGGTCGGAAAGCTATCGTCAACCTGCATCATCAACAAATCATGTTAGAACATATCCACATCATATCATCTAATTAGATGTACTAATATCACAGTAAAACAATCAAACCCCAATAGCACATTCCCTGACTCGATCTGGAGTCCAAGGGGTTCCATCGATGCCTCTGCATCCTCAAGGTCCAAAACCCTGCACACTTAGTAAAACCGAGTCAATAGCACCTATCTATGTCAATGTAGTAAAACAACATGTCATCTACCCATGACGCATCATAATCAAAGACAATGTTTTAATAGCATAATAATCCAGATCACTTGCGAGCAAGTGTCCTCAAAGAATAAGTTCACTTAGTGCGATAGAGTTGTATGTTACATACACCCCCTCTTGGTCTAAACTTCGTCCTGAAGTTTCATAGTATAAATGCCAAGTAAGTGTATCATAGTATCATATGTCTATCTATCAAACAAAAATGAAAACTGCTGGCGCATATCATATGTCCTCCCAGGTCGCCGAGTGCGGACTATAATTGTCCCACTAGACCTTTACCTGATTTACCGTTCGACATTGTAACTGTCAAACACAATGATCTAAGATGTGAACTGATGCAGGAGAATCTCTCCACGTCATCTAGTCATCCAGCCAGCGATGTCGAGCGCATGCATTCAATGCTGAACAAAGGTGTCATCCTCATTCTGATTTAGAATTGAATGTATTTTAATTGCTTAGGCTATTGAGCTATGAAGTCATGCCTTTGCGCAGGTTGTATATAAGGAAGGCCTTTAATGTTTGTAAGGTTGAGATCTATATCTGGATGTTGGACTAGACAGCCCATTCAATGTAATTGAATAGGGTAGGTAGATTGGAGGGAAGAGCTCTAAGAGCCCCTCATGTAAAAAGATCAATGGTATCTCTTTGGTAGTTAGCTAGCATAGAGAGAGAGGAGAAGTCAATGTGTGAGAAGTCAAGAGAGGATAGAGAATCTGCAAGTAGAGAGCAGAAGAGAAGGAGCCGAGACCTTGTTACAGGTCGTGCTCAGGAACACCTTGTAAATACAGGCGTTTTCCATATTTAATAAAAAGAGAAGTTTTTCCTCCATTACTGTGTGTTAAATGAATGTATGTGAGTGTTCTTATATGTTGTAGATGTATACTGTAGGTTTTCATTTGCAGGAGTGTGTCTGATTTCAGGTGAAGGTCTTTGAGGCTTCATACCAGGAGGGTGTGACAGAACGCTGCGGGTTCTGATATCCGTGCACAGAGGTTGCACTTCTTAACTCTATGGGTTCAGACAAAGATGTGTTGCGGCACAGGAACTGGAATCAACAACTCAGGGAAGACCTCAAGGTTGTTGAATACCTTGGAGGCAAGGCTGTGTATGAGAGACACAGTTGCAGACAGAAACTCTGCTGTGAGTTCTATAGAGCTCTGCCAAGTGGGCATTGAGCATAGGGACGGGGTGCTGAAGAAGAACTCTGCTGTGAGTTCAGACAGAAGAAACAAAATCACTAAGGATTCTGAGAGCTCTGCCAGGTGGGAATTGAGCGAGTGAAAGGAGGACACAAAAAGAGAACAGAACTGCTAAACATTCTTGGAGAAGATACTCTGCTAGGAGGGAATTGAGACAGTGTGTAGACAGGCACAGGGAGAAGAGAACTCTTTAAGTTCTGGAATTTAAAGGAAGAATCCACTGAGGGATCTTCACAGGGTTTCTGAACACCCTGCAGACTCAGCAAGAAGTTGCTTCAGTAGAAGGATAGCCAGGAGGGCATCCAATTTCTCCATCTATGGGAGAAGAAATAAGGATAAAATCCCTTAGGGGTCTGAGTGTTGAGAAGCTCAGGAGGGACAATACCGTGTGCATGTGAATACCTTGCATAGGTGCATGAGTTGAAGAATCCTTCAAGGATTCCAAAGGAACAAGTGTAGGAGGAATAGCGTCATTGAAGAGCGCAGGTGAGGACTTAGATTATGGAGTTTGCAAAGGAGACATAACAAAGGTTGAGGCCTTTGAGAAACTTGGAAATCATTCCAAGTCTGAGAAGGAAAGTGCCAAAGCTCGAGAGGAGAAATATCGGCTGTTGAATCAGCTGATAGAGTCTAGACCGTCGGATTTCCCACGTCCAGGAGAGAGCAGGAGGAGTGCACAAGAAAGACGGATCTGGTCCATCAGATATTGAGTGGAGGACCCAACAGCCGTTAGATCTGTCGAGAATGGCATGAAGGATAAGCCTTCATGGAAATCTGAGGTGAAAGTCCCAACGAGAGTAGCAAATCGGGATATCGGCAATCGGGATATCAGAAATCCCATGGACAAGAGATTGGGTAATTCACAGTGAAAACATCAATACAAGCCTGAGTCGTCCATCTATTGGGGGACACGTGGCAAGATCAGGAGAGTCCATCAGCATATCGGGGATTCCGTGGACAAGAAGTCCATACATTTCGAAACTTCAAATTCCAAAACCCTGAAAGGAGGGAAGTGTCATTTGTGGGGCTAGCGGTCAACATAGCGGAGAATCGACACTCAGGATATCAGAGTTCTCGAGGTTGAGAAGTCAAGAAATTGGTAGCAAAAGTCCCGATAGAAAAGTTAAACTGGTGCATCGGGGTTTGACATTTCATGAGTCTTGAGGACAAGACATCTGGAGCATCAGAAGTCGTGAAATCGCGAGAGGCCATCAGGACCGTCCATCTACTGGGGATGCGTGACAGTGATCGAAGCCTCTGGGAAAGGTCCCAATAGGAGAGTCACATCGGAAAATCGAGAATCAGGATATCGGGAATCCTGTGGACAAGATGTTTATGCATTTCGGCATTGTGATGTCTGAAACCCTGATAGAAAGGAGGTAAGGCTACGGTCTTATAAGAAGCGGTCACATGGCCAGGGTATGGCCAGGAGGGCTAATACCTAAAGGGGCGCATCAACAAATCAGTGATTGAGAGATTGCAGGGACAGAGACTCTTGTCATCGGGAACCAACAAACCATGAAACCTGAAAGTATATCTTTCCTATTGAGGAAGAGGCATCGGTCGGAGTGTAGAAGACCGTGGGGAAAATTAAGGACCTGTGGATCGAGTTTTTAGCAGAGATTCCACTGTGGAATCGGAAGAGCCTCTTCAGCTTGAGGAAGAAATTGAATGATCCTTAAGACTGGGAGGTCAGCGCAGAGGCCTTTGCTGAGGCAGAGAGTGTGGGTCTGCATCAGTTTGATATCAGAGCAGGAACTTCACTTGTATATTTCAGGTGAAGCAAGAAGGTAAAATAAGACAAGGTTGTTGGAGACTCTGGTGATTGTTTTCACGTAGGAAACAATCAAGAAGATAGTCAGGAGGACTGTAGGAGGAAGCTGGGACACTCAGGTTTGTAGAGTGACAGCAACAGGTTTGCTAGGAGAGCAGACAGAGATAGCAACATGGCTACTGAAGGCCGTAGGTATGCTGGAAGGAAAAACTTAGAGGTATGGAGCCAGAAAGATATAGATGAAGAGCTTGATGATATAAAGAAAGAAATAGAAAAGCTTGCATTGCGGATGCAGTAGAAAGCAAAGCCGAGATGGGTGTATAAATGGCCCACGAAGAAGGAAAAAGAAAAATGGCCAGTCAAGGAGTTGATGGTCAGAAAGCAGTGCAGGGTGTTAAAAGGGTGGTTGAGGTATGTTGAAAACCTTAATGGACCAGAAGAAGAAATGGTTCAGATATGTGAACCAGAGACTAGGAAAATTCTCGGTGAAAAGAATGAATTGGGATCAGCTGGGGATCTCAAAAACTGCCAAGAGGGAAGAGTAGAAATTCCAAATTTCCAGGTGGGAAAAGAGCTAATATCGTTGTGGGATCTCATGGACTATCAAGAGGACAGCCAAGGAATTTCACATTGCTAGCTGGGCAATGAAATGAGGTCGCTGCGGGATATCGAAGACTGCTAGGAGGGTAGTGGAAGCATCTCGAATTGCCAGGTGGGAAAAGATGAGCATTCGAGACTATATGAAAGTCTCATAGACTTGGAGGTGAGTTCAATTCAGCAAGGAGTGTTGATGAAGATGGGATCAGTTGATCTCATAATCTGCCGGGAGGGCAGTAGAGACATCCCATATTTCCAGGTGGGCAGGGATGAGCAGGTGAGTTTTGATCAGCCTGAGGAGCTGATAGAGAATATGAGCTCGGAGATGAGTTTGGATCAGCAGGTGCAGCTAATAGAAGAGGAGGATCTGAGGATCCTTATGATGATTGGGGGAATCAAAATATTCCTACCACTTAGCCCAGAGGAGGCAAAAATCTATGTCACAGATGCAACAAAAATAGAAGAACAATCAGTTGTGACTATCAGGAAAGAAGAATTAGAGCAGACTTTGGAAGCTGCCCAAGAAGACGAAGAATAAGATGAGCATTCTGAGGAATGACTCAACACTTTCAGCCAGGAAGCTGAAAAGACTACAACCTGGGAGTTTGCAGCAGAAGAAGAAGGGGAAAATAGCATTTGTTTTGTTGATTTGTGGGAACAAATTGAAGCCCTGGAGAGAAGGGTAATAGTGCAAGGTGTGCACATCCAACAGGTAAAGATGGAAAATGATGAAGAAGGTGTGGGAGATCACAGTGATCTGCCCATGAGCCAAAAATTTTTGCAGCTAAGGAGACTGCATGAATAGAGCCAGCCACTGGAACAACTAGATGAAGCTATCTAGGAGATCAGAAGGCTGATGTTAGAGTCAGCAGAAACTACCAGCGAGGAAAGGCTGGGAAGAAAGGAAGCAGCAGCAGCAGCAGCACATAAGCAGTAGCAGCAGGAATATGGATCACGTGAATAGCTCCAGAGGATGATTTGGGATCCAGAAGGATTTCAACATCAAATATGGGAAGCTCATGAGTAGGAGCTCATGAATTTTCCAGCCGAGGAGTATGATGCTGGAGCATCTCTCCATGTCAGCTAGTCAGCCAGCCAACCACGTCAAGCACTTGCATTCAATGCTGAGGAGAGGCGTTGTCCTCATTTTGATTTAGAATTGAATGTAATTTAATTTCTTAGCCTGTTGAGCTGTGAAGTTGTGCCTTTGCGCAGGCTATAGATAAGGAAGGCCTTTAATGTTTGTAAGGCTGAGATCTAGATCTGGATGCTGGACTAGACAGCCCATTCAATGTAATTGAATAGGGTAGGTAGATTGGAGGGAAGAGATCTAAGAGCCCCTCATGTAAAAATATCAATGGTATCTCTTTGGTAGTTAGCTAGCATAGAGGGAGAGGAGAATTCAGTGTGTGAGAAGTCGAGAGAGGATAGAGAATCTGCAGGTAGAGAGCAGAAGAGAAGGAGCTGAGACCTTGTTACAGGCCGTGCTCAGGAACACCTTGTAAATACAGGAGTTTTCCATATTTAAAACAAAGAACAGTTTTTCCTACATTACTATGTGTTAAATGAATGTCTTTGAGTGTTCTTATATGCTATAGATGTATACTGTAGGTTTGCATTTGCAGGTGTGTGTCTGATTTCAGGTGAAGGTCTTTGAGGCTTCATACTAGGAGGGTGTGAAATAATGCTGCGGGTTCTGATATCCGTGCACAGAGGTTGCACTTCTGAACTCTGCGGGTTCAGAAAAAGACGTGCTGCGGCACAGGAACTGGAATCAACAACTCAGGGAAGACCTCAAGGTTGTTGAATACCTTGGAGGCAAAGATGTGTATGAGAGACACAGTTGCAGAAATAAGCTCTGCTGTGAGTTATGTAGAGCTTTGCCAAGTGGGCATTGAGCAGAGGCATAGGGTGCTGAAGAATAACTCTACTGTGAGTTCAGACAGAAGAAACAAAATCACTGAGGATTCTGAGAGATCTGCCAGGTGGGCATTGAGAAAGTGAAAGGAGGACACAAAAATAGAACAGAACTACTAAACATTCTGGGAGACGATACTCTGCCAGGAGGGAATTCAGACAGTGTGCAGACAGGCACATGGAGAAGAGAACTCTTTGAGTTCTGGAATTTGAAGGAATAATCCACTAAGGGATCTTCACAGGGTTGTTGAACACCCTACAAACTCAGCAATAAGTTTCTTGAGTAGAAGGATAGCCAGGAGGGCATCCAATTTCTCCATCTATGGGAGAAAAAATAAGGATAAAATCCCTTAGGGGTATGAGTGTTGAGAAGCTCAGGAGGGACATCATTGTGTGCATGTGAATACCTTGTAGAGGTGCATGAGTTGAATAATCCTTCAAGTATTTGAAAGGAACAAGCTCAAGAAGAATATTGTCGATGAAGAGTGCAGGTGAGGACTCAGATTGTGGAGCTCACATAGGAGACATAACAAAGGTTGAGGCCTTTGAGAAACTTGGAATCCTTCCAAGTATGAGAAGGAAAGTGCCAAATCTCAGGAGGAGAAATATTGACCATCGAATCAGCCGATAGAGTCTGGACCGTCGGATTTCCCACCTCCAGGAGAGAGCGGGAGGAGCGCACAAGAACGACGGATCTGGTCCATCAGATCTTGAGTGGAGGACCCAACAGCCATTAGATCTGTCGAGAATGGCATGAAGGATAAGCCTTCATGGAAATACGAGGTGAAAGTCTCGACGAGAGAAGCAAATCGGGATATCGGAAATCCCATGGACAATAGATCGGGTAAGTTCACAGTGAAAACCTCGATACAAGCCTGAGTCGTCCATCTATTGGGGGACACGTGGCGAGATCAGGAGTGTCCATCGGCATATTGGGGATTCCATGGACAAGAAGTCCATACATTTTGGAACTTCAAAGTCCGAAACCCCAAAATGAGGGAAGTGTCCATTTGTGGGGCGAGCTGTCAGCATAGCAGAGAATCGACACTCAGGATATCGGAGTTTTTGAGGTCGAGAAGTTGAGAAATTGGTAGCGAAATTCTCGATAGAAAAGTTAAACCAATGCATCGGGGTTCGGAATTTCACAAGTCTTGAGGAAAAGACTTCCGAAGCATCAGAAGTCGTGAAATCACGAGAGGCGATCAGGACCATCCATCTACTGGGGACACGTGGCAACAATCAAAGCCTCTAGCAAAGGTCCCAATAGGAGAGTCACATCGGAAAATTGGGGATCGGGATATTGGGAATCCCATGGACAAGAGGTTTATGCATTTCAGCATTGCGATGTCTAAAACCCTAATAGAAAGGAGGTAAGGCTACAGTCTTATGAGAAGCGGTCACATGGACGAGGGTATGGCCATGAGGGCTAATACGTAAAGGGCCGCATCAACAAATTAGTGATCGGGAGATTGTAGGGACAGAGACTCTTGTCATTGGGAACCAATAAACCTCGAAACCCGAAAGTATATCTTTCCTATTGAGGAAGAAGCAACAGTCAGAGTGCAGAAGACCATGGGGAAAATTAAGAACTTGTGGATCATATTTTTAGCAGAGATTCCAATATGGAATCGGAAGAGCCGCTTCGGCTTGAGGAAGAAATTGCACGATCCTTAAGACTGGGAGGTCAGCGCAAAGGCCTTTACTGAGGCAGAGAGTGCGGGTCTGCGTCAGGGATTGGCTCAGCCGTGATTTCTCACTCATCTGATACTTGCAAGGAACTCATGTCAAATACATGTGTAGGATAACTAATATAATGTCTCAAAACAGATACATGAAAAACATCATGCATACGCCTCAAGGATTTAGGCAAGGCTAGTTGATAGGCCACGGACCCCTTTCTCTCCACAATCTTGAAAGGTCCCATGAACCTAGGAGAGAGTTTATATCCCTTCCCAAACTTGATTGAACTCTTGTGTGGTTTAACCCGCAAGAAGACTCGATCGTCGACCTCGTAACTACAGTTGACATGATGTGCATTGGCATAACTTTTCTGTCGATCCTGCGCTTCTTTAATCCTTTGTCTTATCGTTTGCATTTGTTCTTCCATTTCTTGGATCACTTCTGGTCCCACTAGGACCCTATCCTCAATCCAACCCAATTCAAGGGCATCCGACAGGGTCGCCCATAAAGAAACTCGAAAGGTGCCATCTTAATGGTGCTCTGGTAACTGTTGTTGTAAGCAAACTCCACTAGTGGCAAGAATTCTTCCCAACGCTTTTGTTGGTCCATCACGTAAATGCGCAACATGTCTTCCAAGGTTTGGTTCATTTGTTTGGTCTACCCGTCAGTCTCCGGGTGATACACAGTACTAAAGTTAAGTTGGGTTCCCAAGGCCTCTTGGAAACTCATCCAAATTCGTCCAGTAAACACCAATCCTCGATCGGATATAATCTTCTTAGGCACGCCATGCATCCTCACAATATCACTGATGAAAACTCTATCTATGTCAGGTGCCTGATATGCCACACGCACAGGAATAAAGTGATCACTCTTCATCAGAGTGTATACTACTACAAAAATCGAGTCATGTCTCCTTGCCATCAGTGGCAATCCAAAATTAAAATCCATCAAAATAACCTCCCATTTCAATTTCGGAATGGCATGTGGTTGAAGTAATCCTACTGGGTATCTATGTTCAGCCTTTACCTGTTGACACTCTAGACATCTAGCCACATAGTTGACTATGTCGGCCTGTTGGGCCCCAACAACTC
>CBVK0102154178.1:0-14880 GCA_900067695.1 Picea abies
ACATTGATTATGTTAGAGCTCAACCTGATCCAACAGACAAGGCCTTTTTCCATATCAAGTAGGTCATCCTAGCACCAAGTCTTCACCCATGACGTGAGAGTAATGAAGTAACAATTTTAAAATAGATTCTTGTTTCCTTTTGAATTATTGAGACTACTTTTAATTCATATTTGCCTTCCCTTATAATGCACAGAAATGGCTTTAATTATGCTTTTAATGACAATGTGGTTAGCGGCCCTTATTTACAAGGAAATCTACAAATTTTCTAAGTTTAACCTTTTCAATGACATGATAAATACAAGATTTAAAATGTAAGGTGATCGATTGTTTTGCAAGAATATAGTAAGGGAAACCAGGAAGTCATTGCCCTTGATACCCGAGATGCTATACAACATCTACCTAATTGACAGTAAATATTTCAAGATGTACTTGATTTAGATCTGCATGACTGCGATGTTTGTTTCATTTTTAAATGTTCTTCTCATTGTCAACTCATCATTGGTTACAAATTACAATACCTTAAATGAATCTATTGATAGTCTTTGGTTGATATACCAAATTGGCAGTAAATACTTCAAGATGCATGACTGCTAGGTTTGTTTCATTTTTAAATGTTCTTCTCATTGTCAACCCATCATTGGTTACAAATTACAATACCTTAAATGAATCTATTGATATACCAGGAATAGTTAGTTTTCCAAAGTAACTACTTATATGTGGGGACGTTGCTTTAATTTCTAATGGTGTTCCTAAATCACATTGGTTGATATACCAGGAATAGTTAGTTTTCCAAAGTAACTACTTATATGTGGGGACATTGCTTTAATTTCTAATGGTGTTCCTAAAGCACAGTTAAGACTACCATTAAGACTACCATCAAGTGAGTTGCTTACTGATAAGAGGAAATAGTTGATGATTGTTAAAAGCATTCTAAAGCTTAGGTATATATAATTGGTGACAACTATACATTTTCATACTACCATATTGTTTGTAGTTGACAAATTTCATACTGGTATATTGTTTGTATCTGACAAACCATTAGTAGTGGATGGTATATTGAGGCCACATGCCTGGTCAATAGCATATGATCATCTTAACCTATGAGAACTTGTAATGCAATCTCCAATTGCATATATTGACTTAAAAAAGGGTGATTAATGATAGTGCAGCCAATCGCTCTACCCTTTATTCTTTATTCGGGGTTCTCTTTCCCACTTTGGGGTATGTTGGTGTAATTATATATAAATTTTAAATTATAAAAAAAAAATTATTTGATTTATTTTATAAGAAATTTTATTTATAAAAATATTATTTAATTATAAAAAATAATAAATTCAACCATTCAGAAAATGTTAAAGTACTTTAATAATACAACCTAAATGCTACAAGGTGTGTATTCATTTCTCAGGCCTCACAAAATAATATCGGAGATACATTATCATTCGTACATTTGCCACACAAGTCTATGAATACATTCCATTTCTGAGCCAAGTGGTCAGGAATTAATGGTTAGCAAAAAGTATGGATTGTTACTACGATAAAATCTAATCTACTATCTACATTGAACAAGATCTTTCCATGGAAGATGGTGGAGGGTTTTGAGGTGCATCTAAAGAATTGAAAGGCAATGGAGGATTGCTCACATCTTCTCCATTTCCTTCTAACATTTGAACAACTCTACTCATATAAGGACGATCTCTCGAGTTGTACTGAATGCACCACAATTCAACTTTAGTCAGTCTCCTCGCCATCTCTTCATCTTTCCCTTGAATTTATCCTTCTCTTACTCCTCTCAATATCATCCCCAACTCCCCAGTCTCAAGCATCTTGAAAGCCCACTCAGGAAAATAAAACTAGCTTGAATGGCTCACCTTCCAATCAATGTTCTTTCTTCCCCCAACAATCTCCAGACATATGATTTATATGTAACAGGACCCACATTTTTGTCACACAACTATGGCGCAACATATCCTGGCGTTCCTCTCCTGACTGTCATTGATATATGGACCTGTCATAATAAGAAAGAATGAACTGAGTGTTTTCCTCCCATTCCCTTACTACTACAGAAGCCTAGTTCTCATAGTCCCAATAGATACCTCGGGTGAGACTTCATATGCGCAAGAAGGTGATGCTTAAAGGGATGGTGTCTAGTGGGTTTTTTTGGTCATAGATAAATCAAACCTAGGGTCTTACACCCTGTGCACAACGCCAACAGGGACAAGGACCTAACACAGGGTCACTCCTGGCATGTTCTTGGGCATGTTCTTGGTCTTGTGCGGGCCTTTGACCCACCCCCTGAAATTCACCAATGTCAAAGTAGTTGATATGCTTACCCAAAATAAACCCATCCCATAATTTTCTCATAAAATATAAGGGAATCTCCCTGCTATTGCAGGGAGGTTTATCAAAAACCATATACCACCTATCCATCCAGTTTTGACTAATTTGGGGATGGATGTACCAATCAATGGAGATGCGTTTCTTGGTCAATAGTATTTCTTTTCCTTTTTAGGATCCCTAAATATAGACAATATTTGTTGTTTTGAAATGCCCAGTTCTTTGACTTGGTTTCTATCCAAACCAGTGCTATAGTACTCATACATTTTTTCCCTATAATCAGAAATAGAGGTCAATTTCCCTTGGTCACTTTCAATGGACTTCACAATGATGTCCAAAGAAGTGGCCAAGGAGACTTTGCTAGGCTCTCTAGTGTCCCTTAATTGTTCCTCAAGGGTTCTTAATATAACCAACCCCTCATCAATTTGAGTGTTTACATTGGGTGGTTGTAGTGGGTTGGGGTTTTGATCTTCTTGGTTTTCTTCTAAGTGGTTTACATTGTCTTGGGGTTCCATTATATTATATATGCTTCAATTTAAAATCCATGATATGTAAATTAGGTTGGTTTTTTAATTAAAATACAAAATTACAATTTTTTTTAATTTAGATTCTTGGGAGAAAAATACTAAATTGGGTTAAAATTAAGATAAATCAAACATACTTGGACATGGTGGAAAGATCCTCCTTCCGTTGCTCCTCTCTAGCTCCTCTCTCTTTGCTCAATGAGAATCAAAACACGGGTGTGTTTTGTGCACAATGAGCACAAATCGCACTCACGACCCTTTTAAAAGGTTTAATAGAAGGAACGTGTGCACGTTCTTTCCACTAAACCTACATGGAAGGAATCGTGGAGATTCAACCACTTCCAAACCTATAGGTTTAGGAATGTGTGCACGTTCCTAAGAACGCGCACACGTTCGTGTGCATCCGCATTCCTGCTGACCCGCTTGCCACTTCTTTGGCCATGAACTTCTTACACTCACCCATAGTCGTTCACCAAATTCCAATTTGAAAGGATTTATTTTCGATAATCACCTTTTGATCCAAATTGGTCTGATATTTTTAAATGAATCATCTTCAATCCCAAATCCATAGATATTCATTCCTATGCTAACTCTCAATTTCCCCACTCATGTACATACCACTAGTTCCTAACTTGATTAATTTTGTGAAGGCCACATCAACACCACAAAATACCTCGCTCATGGAATCACTCATTACTTTGCACCCCACGATAGTTATTCCAACAACAAATCCCAACCATCATAATTTACTATCATGTTCCTTAGATATGTTTTATTTCAAAATTGCATTCATCTCATTGATTCAATGGTTATGCTAATCTTCCATTCAACAATTATGAATTATGCGTCAAAAGTTTGTTGGAAAAAAGATAAAGCTTTTACTCAACATAGTGATCTACAAATTGTCATGGGTATTCCACTAGAATAGTCTATCACAACAGATCTTGCAATATTTTTCAATATTTTATTCTATAGTGTTTTGCTTTAGATTTTGGATTTCATATTGCTAGTTTACCACACAAAATAATGAAATTAACAAAAACTGAAATGAAAGAATCCAAGCAAATAAATGTACCATCCACATAATGAACATAAGATGTACCCTGAGAAAACCCAATACGAGAGAAACCCAACTAGAAGGTGAAGCATATGCCTTGCTCTTTTCTTTTGAATTATAAAATGCAAATACAAAGAAAGTGCACTCACTATGGAGTTTCCATAGACATTATGCCCTATATTGCTACTACAAAGTTGTCTACTTCATATATTTTGCTTCAATATCCCACTCTAAATGCTTTTCTCTATATGCAACAATACCCAATTCAATACTAATGGAATCCCTTCATTTCCTAGAGACTTAGTGTTTAACATGACCTAATAGCCATTTAGGGTTAGTGATGTGGTTTTTGCATACCTCAACTTTTGATGAGGTTTAGGGTTTTTTAACCCTCTAGAATCTTCTTCAAAGTACACATATGACTAGCTCACCATGTGTGAGTAATGTGAGCTGACATTGCATCCATTCGATATCACGGTGTTCAACAATATAGGTCAACTTACAACGGGCATAACTTCTATATACAAACTCTTACTGAGGTGATCTCTGTGCCTAGGAAATCTCTCGATGTGTAGAATAACATCACAAGACTAAGAACTTTATTTACAAATTTTTGACCCCCAAAATAATCATTTAGTATCTCAAATAGTCTCAAAAATTTTATAGACCTCAAATCCCCAAAAGAGTACGTGACCCTAAAATGAACCTACAAACCAATAACTCTAATTTTTTTATCCAGAAAATTAAAAATAAATAATAAATTATATAATAATCCATTTCAAATCACATAATATTTCAAATATACATAACACATTATATTATTTTATTTTGATATATGAATTTTTTTTACAATACACTTACATCATAAAAACAATTAATAATTTTAATATATTCTCATTACTTGAGAAGAAATATCCCATGCGAGAACATGAACTTTAAAAAACATCGTTTTTATGACTATAATATAAAAAAGGGTAGGCGACTTAAATCATATTATTGTTGAACTTTCCTTGAACAAGAAAAAGATTGAAAAAGGAAAGCCAAAAACATTTCTTATTAATTTTATTATATTTAATGTTTTATTACAATCTACTCGATTAATTTTATTATATTTAATGTTTTATTACAATCTACTCGAAGTAATTTTAAATGATGAAAAGAAATTAAATATTTTTCTTATTTAGAAGAAATTATATATATAATTTTTTAAAAAATATTATTACACCAAAGGGGTTCTTTAAGGAGAGGTTCTCGCTCAATTTTCATTATCTGTCGAGGTCCTATACAAGCATGACATATGTCAGTGTAGCTCCAACTACCTGTTAATTTCCTCATATACTTCTTACCTTCCTCCACCCTGTAGCACAACCTTTTCCCTTATCCTTCCTCTTTTCACTACAAATGTTGACCACACCGTCTTTGCACCATCGCTCTTAGATGTTGGAAGCATCGCCTTTGCACCACCTCTCTTAGATGTTGACAACACTGCCTTTGCACCACCTCCCTTCCTCTTTTCATTGCAGATGTTGACAACAGGGTGCGATTAATATCAAAGTTTTGAGGTTTTCTTGGTTTCTTCACAGAGACATTAACCATTGAGAGCGTCGCGGGAGAGATCTAGGTTGGAAAAACCTGTGATGGGTTCATTGTCTTCTTCTTCTTCGTGCAGCCACAATAACAAGAATAAATGGAGTGCATTTTTTGAAGTTCAATTACTGAAGTAATCCTAATCAGTTAGAAGATGGATATGACCATCGAACAACTTAGCCCACATAATAGCTTAGCACTGCCCAACTTGATGTTCCCTTGCTTTCTATGACAACGATAGTGAGCCCCCGCAGGCCAGAAGGAGGAGAGAGTCCTCGTTCTCGGCTCCCACGCTCAATATACTCCATAAGGTGAGCCAACGAGACCAAAATTCAACAAAATGAGTGCATTAAAAACCAATAAAGAGAAGAAACCTAATGATTTTAGCTTTTTTTTCTTTGGTTTTGAGCAAAATTTGTGATTTTGTTCAGATTCTTCAGGGTAACATTATTAGCGCAGGGTTTCATTCGATTCCCTGGAAGGCACATTCAAGTGGTCGGTGGATTCATTGGTTTCATAGGGAATTGCAATCGATAACGTAAAGACGTAGGTTGAATTAGAGGTTTTCTTGGTGTATAATCGTTTTCAGAGTCTTGTTTTATGGTTTTCTTGGTATATAACCATTTTTAGAGTTTTTTTTTTCTTTCTTTATTGATTTTTTTTTATACATACAACATTCTTAAAGAAATATCATGAGGGGAAATCATCAATGTCGTCCATTTCTGAAGTTGTTTCCTGCACTGTCCCTTCCCACCTTCACCAACAAGGCTATATGGCACAGGTGTTGCTTCTTGGACGATGATTAAGGTGGGTAGTGCAAGGTGGTTGGGGGATCTGATTGTGAATGGGGGCGGGAAGTGCGCAACAGTGGAGTGAACATGGAATCATCTAGAAGGGTTTCGAGGGGACTATCCTCCTCTATAGGAATACGCTCCTCCTTAGACATTGCAGAGAGATGGCAGAAGCTCTGCTCTCATCTCTTTCCATGTATTCGAAGAGTTTTCATTGTCCAGGGTGAACTACTACATAAAGCCTCTAGAAGGCTACTAATATCGTTTTAAAAGGAAAACCGAGTAAACAAAACTCTCTCTACCTATAGGGCTCTTCACATATTATGTATTATGTTTATGAAGGGAGACATTGTTTTATAGATCCAAAAGTTTACTATGGTTTAATATCAAGAAATACTTATCCAAGGACAAGTTACTGTCATCAGTAATACATATAATTCAATCCAGTGCAAATTTTCTATTTTTCTTGTGATCTGTTTTGACAAACGAGACAATTTTTCTCTCTGAAATATATGGTGGAATTGATGAAAATATCTAACCCAAACCAAGTCTCTTATCGAATAATTGATTTCCTAATATGTTATTTTTCTTCATACACTAAAGAAATGTATCTATGAGTGAGGTTCACATTTTTTAATTCACATTCTTTGATAATAATTATTAAAAAATTCAATATCAATAAATATCTCACAGCAAAATAAAGATTCCACAACAAAACAATTATTATTGTATATATTCACTGAGATATATACTATTATATCTGAAGTTATATGATATATATTTGAGCATATACAATTACTATTTTACAGAGTAAGAAGTATTTCATTGTATACATAAATATTTGAGCATATAAAATTACTATTTTACAAAGTAAGAAGTATTTCATTGTATACAATTCAATCCTACTTATAAAAAACTGACACAGATTTATGTCAACTCCAAGGGCTGAGATCTTTTCACTGTAAATGTGACACTTTTGATATTTGGTTACGAGTTTTTCAGTATTCATTGGCTATACTATTCATTGTTTAACATTACTTTATTTACCATGTTTTATTTATTTTTAGGGGCCATTAGTGAAGGTTTATTGATGTTGTAAATATTATCCATTATAGGTAAAGGTAACATTTGTTGCAATAGACAAAAAACATGGCTTTAGATGAGCAATGGACTTATGATGTTGTGTTGCATATAATGAGATAGATTTATCAATTTATTTTTTCCTCTGTTTTTCACATTGGCCACAGGCTCAATAGATACATGTATCAATTAGTTTTTTCACAAGTTCAATAAATAGATTCATCAATTTCCTTTTATCTCTCTGTTTTCTTTTTAGCTTGCTCACAGGCTCAATAATGTGGGTCTTTTTAATTTTGTCTTTTCATCTTTAGATCATATAAGTTTGTTGTGTGGTTCCAAATGTAATATGATATTCCTTGTAGGGAAGGGACTTAGAAGAAAGAGAGATGGAAGTTTTTGGGGAACATTTTTATTTACTTGTAGGTTTAAATTTATATGTTGATTTGTTTTATTTTTTTGGAATTTTTCATGTTAAGTTAATTAAATATCACTCTTTTAGTTCATTATTACAATGTATGCTCATTTATTAATAGGAGTAAAATAATTTTCTAAATTATTTTCTAGTGAAAAGGGATTTCATTGTGAGCCTTACCATCTAATAATTTTATAACTTTATCATTTAACTTCAACTAACTCGGTGAATCTTATAACTCTACCAAACTTCATTTAAATGTTCATTGCATCTTTGCACAGAAAGACAAATATCAATGTTTATTTCTATTACATTTTTTTGGATGAAAAGACCAGTGATATTTTTCGGTTTTAGAAGAAAACATGCTATGATATGATAAGAGATTTCTCAGAACTTGCTTATTGTTGAATTGGTATGAGAATAAAGTAGACCTTAATTATATTTTGTAAATCAAATAACAAATAATCATTTGTTTTTTGTTTTGTTTTGTTTTTTATAAATAATCATTTGTTTTTTGTTTTGATTTTTTTTTATAAACTACAATAGAAATTTTTATTATAACATTTACAATTGTATATTTTTAAACTTTTCATTATTATTTAGTTGAAACTTTCATTTATTTGTATATGATTGTGCTTTATCTTTTAGTCATTGGATGAATGTTCATCTAGATTTTACAATTATTTTTCTTTTTTAATAAAAATTGAAGTTACTTTACTAAAAACATTTTATTAGAGTGAAACTTGCATGGTTCACATTATATATATATATATATATATATATATATATATATATATATTCTCATAACTTTGCAAGTATGATTATGTTAGAGCTCAACCCGAGAGCAGACATGGCCTTTTTCCATATCAAATAGGTCAGCTAGCACGAACTCTTCAACCATGACGTGAGTAATGAAGTAACATTGATGATGTTAGAAGTCTTCAACCATGACGTGAGTAATGTAACATTGATGATGTTAGAAGTCTTCACCCATGACGTGAGAGTAATGAAGTAATATTGAGGTTTTTTTTTTTTTTTATCAATTTTAAAATATATTATTGTTTCCTTTTGAATTAGTGAGACTATTTTTAACTCATATTTGCCTTCCCTTATAATGCACGAAAATGGCTTTAATTGTGCTTTTTATGAGAGTGGTTAGCCGCCCTTATTTTTTACAAGGAAATTTACATATTTTCTAGGTTTAACTTGTTGAATGACATGATAAAGACAAGATTTAAAATGTAAGGTGATTGGTTGTTTTGTAAAGAGCCAATGACATGATAAAGATAAGATTTAAAATGTAAGGTGATTGGTTGTTTTGTAAAGGGTCACCTGTAAGTTATTGCCCTCCAGATTTAAAATGTAAGGTGATTGGTTGTTTTGCAAAGGGCGACCTGCAAGTCATTACCCTTGATACCCAAGATGCTATACAACATCTATTTAATTGGCAGTTAATATTTCAAAATGTACTTGATTTAGATTTGCATGACTGCGAGGTTTGTTTTATTTTTAAATGTTCTTCTTATTTAAAACATGTGGGTCTAATGATTAAGAACGTGTGTTTCCTCTTAAAAAGTCATAAATTTAAATCTATATCAGAGTAGGGTATGTATACCTCCATAGACTTTAATAGTTAGTTTTCCAAAGTAGCTACTTATATGTAGGGACTTTGCTTTAATTTCTAATAATGTTCCTAAAGCATAATTAAAACCACCATTAAATGAGTTGCTTAATTATAAGGGAAAATAGTTCATGATTATTAAAAGCATTATAAAGCTTAGATATATAGAATTGGTGACAACTATACATTTTTATACTTCCATATTGATAGTTGACAAATTTCATATTGCTATATTTTTTTATAGTTGACAAACCAATAATAGTGGATGGTATATTGAGTCCACATGCCTAGTCAATAGCATATGATCATCTTAACCTGTCAGAACTTGTAGTGCAATCTACAATTGCATATATTGACTCTATGAATACATTCCATGGTCAATACCTTCTGTAAATAGCATTTCTAACACATCTCCATTTCCCACATTCGTGGCAATGCAAACATTTATACTCTCATTACACTGGCAACTGATGAACGATGTGTGAATCTTTCTTCGTCGAATATTGAGGGGACGAGTTAATGGGATGTCCCGTCGAACCTGCAGAAAGGGGGAAGACGAATCAAATGCCAACCAATGCAATGTGGGTTATACTGGTTATACTTTTAAAGTGGTATTTTAAACGTTATTTTGTGCATATTTATGTTAGACAACACCATCATTATTAGCCCAATACAAGTATAAATTATTGATAACAGAATGTTGATAATTATGAGTTGAATGAATTGGGTATAGTTTTGATGGTTGAGAGGAATGATTATTATCTTTTTTATCTGAGTTCAACTCCCTTAAAAATAATATAAATAAATATATTGTTGTAATGACTTCACCTCAAAAACAGATTTATTTAGATTACAAATGAGACTATGAACCCATTCTACAACCTTTTTATAATAATATAAAAAATAATGTATTTCATTCAAATACACTTAAATTAATTTAGTTTATTAAATATGGGTTAATTAAAGTGCTTTAAACATGTTTTTTTATGTTTTAAAGTGTCTTTTAAGTTGTGTTTTAAATTACACGTAGTTAGGCTCACTAATTTACACTTGTACCCCTACAAAGCACTCAACCCCACATGCTCCATGTGTTGCTCACCAACACATTGCGTTCTCAAAGAGTTGCATGTTAGTAATACTAACGGGAAATCGCTCGGAAGAAAAAGGCGGTTTAACCTTAGACCAAAGGTTTAACACCAACTTTCATATCATCAAACTTCTTTCAACATATTTGATGGTATTGAAATGGAATTTTTAATTATTTCAACTATTGTTGAATTAATATTATGCTTTTGTTGAACATTTTGAATTCTATGGTGTCGCCGGCTTAGTGAGGAGTTTGATGTCCCATGATGGATTTTGTGAGGAATTGGTTGGCACCACTTGGAAGTAAGCTCCTCAACACAGTGCATTTTGGATTTTGTAAATATTTTTGTTAAAGAGTAGGATAGATTCACGATAAGGTGAATGGGAAAGGAGGGCATTTGATGGTCTTATTCCGTAGCATAATATCTCTAATGTGGGTTCTATCATGTAGGTTATAAACACCTTGATGGGTTCGATGGGTTGAGATCTGATAACTAACTGGTTTTTTTACTAATAGATCTCTTGGTTTCAATATTTTTGTCTGGGCCCTACTATTTATACAAAGGAAAATCTTTCTATTTCTCCCTAGATCTTTAAACCTTTATTTTTCCTATCAAACCCCTAGAATAAGATTCTTGGTTCCGAAAACTTAAGAAAGTTGGCCTACAAATCACCAACCAGTTTTGCATGAAGTCAACCTCAATCCGCTATGGTAGATAGCCCATTTTATTAAAGAGACTTTTTAGTGCATAAACGTTTGTTTCTAGTGTTATTTAGATAAATTACAATAAAACAAAGTGACGATAGCCCATTTTATTAAAGAGACTCTTTAGTGCATAAACGTTTGTTTCTAGTGTTATTCAGATAAATTACAATAAAACAAACTCACTTTGGTGATCCAAAGGGCAAGGGCATAAGTCTCCATCATAATGTAAATTGAGTGAGTTACTTTCAAATAAGACTAAATTTAATACGCCAAAATGTTGTTACAATGTTTTCAAATAATAAGAACAAACAACACGATTCATGTGAGGATAGAATAGAATCTTTCCTCCCATGCCAATAATAGTTGTAGAAAACTCATGAAAATTTCTACAACCCACTTCAATTTGCACTTGCTTGTATAGGAAAATGGTGCAATATTGTTATGTTAATATTATTGTTAAAACAGATGCATATGGTTTCCCATAATTTTTCATTATAAAACAAACCACTTGCTATATTTCTAAAAGGGACAAAATAACAATAGAATTCTTTTTAAAATATCAATACCCCATTCCAGAGTGCGTGTACATGAATCTCTTGTTAGCATTAATCAAGTAACATAAAAACAAGGTAGTTGATAGAGATAAGCATGCAGTAAATGCATCGACTATAGTAACTTCTTGGAAGAACGAAAAACGTTTGGAAGAAGTGATTCCAACCATTGATCTTGAAACCAATCAATGATGTAGTTCATCTCAGCATTGTATAAATACCCATTCATGTAATGTAATAGACAAGTTATTGTGTGTTCATCTATGTGTGTGTTTAATTGTTTGTTCTCTTCTCTGATTTCTCTTGCACATCTCCCGATGAGGTATATGGAGTTTTCGTGTGTCTTTGCATGGAGCAGCTTGTTTCATATGTAAGGTTGAGTGGTGTGTTGGTCCTTGAGCAGACCGCATTCGTAGCGATAGCCGTGGGGGAGGCAGTGAGGAGGATGTGAAGCGAGGTGAGGAGATGGCTATGCGGCACTGTGGAGTTTGAGAGGTGATGGTGGTGAGGAGTATCATGATTGACAACAACTTCCTGGGAATAAAGCACGAGAAACCCCTCAGTACTTCCCTACATTTTGTGGATGGTAAATGGGGTAAATTGTTCGGCCTGATTACGGGCCTAACCCGATGGGGACATCAAGTGTGGCTCTAAACAGGCTCTTAGCCAGGGATTCGACCCTGAAACCTCAATCGAGCAAACAATGACACTCATCCACTTGAGCTAACCCATCGAGCTTTACTCGATACTGAAAACTATACTAATAAGAACCATGATTTATGGAAAAGGTGGTGATTGTAGTAAGATTTTACAATAGTTAGGGAGGGAATCTCAATCCAAGTAGCAACCCTGAAGACATTCATTTTTTTAGTGGTAGAGTTGGAGAAAAGTGATTTACATAGAATTATGTTAGTCTTAAAATATTTTGGATTGATATCCATAGAATTAAGGTATATAACATTAGCCAAAAACACCCCTAATATTATCATTTCCATTTTTGGGGGGGGCGGTGATAGGGTTGGACAATGGGTACAAGTTGTTTGTATGTCTTTTAAGGAGTCCTAAGAAGTTCAAAGGATAAATTGTGTGCTTTTCTTGTTTTAATTTCTAAAGAAAACTACAACTTGAGAGAATTGAAATTTGGTTGAGTTAAAACTTACTCAACCTGCTTTGTTTTGGTGCAAATTTGTTATCTTAATTTTTAAAGAAAACCACAACATGAGAAAATGAAAATTTGGCCTAGCTCAAACTTGCTCAACTTGCTTTGTTTTGAAGGAAATTTGATAATTCAATATGTAGCATTATGGGCAAATCCCTAATTGATGGTTTTGGAGACATCAAACACTATTATCTAAATAGATCAAACGGGTTCTTCAATCCTCCCAATTATGGCTATATTAAATCCATCCATTAGTAACTATTCCATCGGATTGTGGAGTGTTGATTTTATGCTTAAAGTTTCTAGGTATAAAGTTTTGAGATACATTGTTGATATTACAATAAATTTTCTCAATGTAGAGAAAATGTCAACAACAATGTTGTTGTTCAAGAAATACATTGAAAACATTGTTGTTATTCATAGATGCTTTTATCATTGAATGATAAGGAATAAATGTCTATAACCTTTAAAAAAATAAAAAAATTAAAAGGAAAAAATATTATTTTTTTAATGTTTTCTATTTATATATTAATAAAATATATAAATAATCAAATTGTTCTTGATACTTAGGGCATTATTATGTAAACATAGCTGGGGTATTCATTAGTTAGGAGGTCACAGGGATGGGTCTTGTGTTTGACTGGACAGAGTGTTTGCACATGCTATGTTTATGGTGGAAACGTAGAGATGTTCTCCCCGGATGCCTGGACTTTGTGTGCCATATCCTAGGGTGAGAAAGTAATCAAGTCAAGGATAAAGTAGTTTCATCTAATCACGTCGGGGTCTATAGCTGTACCTCCAAAGCATTCATATAACTAGTTTTTAAAAACTATATCTCTACCAACCTGCCTTGGAAGGGAAACTAGGTTGTCTTTCAAAAAGAAGTTAAAAAGAAGTTGTGATAAACAATAACTGAAAGAGTATCAAAAAGTCTAGAGAACTAAATGACATAGACCTTAGCAAAACAAGCCAGAGTAACCTAATCAACTAAACCAGGACAAAACCAATCATGAGCTGGCAAATATAAAAAAAGTGAGCTTAGTCATTGGTTAGAGGCACATGAGGAATTGACTAACAAGAACCAGCATGAAAGGAAGCAACTTGAGGGGGCGTCTTTATCCCAGAAGATGAACCACTAGTGCACCCCAGCGGCACAAAACCATCACTATGCTTTACTGACCAGGAAACCATTATGAGGATCAGTTTGTTCTAGTCTTCCATAGCTTCCAGACGCTACCTGATATGCCTACACTCCTGATCCTTAAGGAGCATTCCCTGAACTACCATGGTTTTAGTATGCCAATAAAGCTACAAGACACAGTTCCAGTAACTTGTAGAATTTGGTGTCTTTGTTCTTGGAACAACGAAGATCAAAAATAATCTCTCCAATTTGCTTATCAACATCTTCATCCTCCTGATATGCCCTAGATACCTTTACATCTTCCTCCAAATCCTACATTTCGTCTCTGGAGAAACCAAGTCCCCAAAGTGTTCCGTTATTTCTTTTGTTGCTAGAGATGCCCGCGTCTTACACACAAGAGGTGCACACACGACCACGACCCCCACAATGAGCCATGGAGGCAACCTAGGAGTGGAAAGCCACTTTATGTGGAAACCAGAATAGGCTTTGCGCGAGAGCTCGAAATTATCCAAAGTCGAGTCAAAAACTAGAGACAGAGATTTCAATAGTATGGCACTCGGGCCCAACTAAAAAATATTGTGAACATCATGGCAAGAGAAGCCTCAAGGAAAAAGAAACGGAGGGCACTAATATTCATGAATGGAAGTTGCAGCATGAACTGGTCGGGCTTTGTCCCACATGTACTCGCTATAATTTTCCGTCACGCTCTACGGATTCAACTCAAGGTCGACAATAAAATGCATACTAGGAGCTTTCTTGAGTGAAGAGACAAGACAAGCCTCCCTGCCAACCACGCATTCTCCTTCGTCATCCACATTACTTTCCTCA